>CAWUFW010008363.1:600000-897108 GCA_963921515.1 Calotriton arnoldi
TTCCAAAAGCTCTACCCACCCACCATGAACCTCAAAACCAGACAGTCATGGTGGCGGTGCCTGCTCCTGAAGGATGGACCAGACATATGGAAGCCCTGTCACTGGGGTGGTCAAACCCATCAGTACCAGACTTTCTGGACCCATATGAGTCCCAGCCTGTCCTCAAACCCACCAGTACCAGAATCCCTGGGCCCATGTCAGACCCAGCCTGTCCTCAAACCCACCAGTACCAGAATCCCTGGGCCCATGTCAGACCCAGCCTGTCCTCAAACCCACCAGTACCAGAATCCCTGGGCCCATGTCAGACCCAGCCTGTCCTCATCACACACGATGTACAGAAGATGGGAGTGAGACAATGGTACCTGGACCTTACCACTTCTACTCAGGCAGTAAGTGCACTACACATTGTGGGTCACTACTGTTAGAGCTACCAACCAAGGTGTGCAATTCTAGGTCACCGGTGGGACCCCACGCCTCTGCCAAGTTAGTAGTCATATTGACCTGCTAGGAGCTGTAGGTAATTCCAGCATCCCGGGTCCTCTTAAGATGCTTAAGAGGGATGGACTTCATACCAGCTCCCATGTTCCCATATCACCTCACTGCTGTGAGCCACCCCGGAGCAAGTGGAGGACACCTTTGAGTTTGTATGACCAAGCAGGGAAGAGGTGACCTTACTCACAGTGAGAGACAGAGAAGGCTGTAACTTACATCCTGCTCGTGTATATGACACAAGGGCCGGGTAGATGAGTGTAAAGCTGATGATGTATGTGTTGCTGGTTGTGACTGCTATCATTTTATTGTTTTTTTATGTTTCCTTACTGCGGCTGCATCTAAAGAGGTGTCAGTGTGCATCACCGTAAATAAAGGTAGAGACATGTGTCTTTCTGTCGTGGAGCCATATTTGAAGAAAGGTAAAAGACTCTTCACTAATACATGATATGACAGAGGGAAAGAATATTAAAGAGATAAAAAAAAGCTTCTAAAATAGATGAGGAGGAAGGCGGCAGGAGAAGACAAGGAAGAGAGTGCGGGTAGGGGGATAATGAACAGATTTAGGTACACTGGTTTTCAAATACAAGAAGTAAGGAGTGAAAGGGAGCAAAGAGAGGAGAGAGTTGTAAAGTGACAGGGGTGTAGGTATCAATAGTGCAGCAGAAGCAGTGGCACAGGAGCCCCCTCCTGTTAGCTGTAGGCGTTGACATTCTGCACCAGGGGTGCAGATCTTGGCCAACAGGAAAACCAGGACCTCAATGTGAAGGTCCGGCCTCAAGAATATCCTCCTTCATGGCTAGGGCCATCCTAATAAGCAAAGAATAAAGACACTAAGGGCCATATGTACAATGAAGTGGCGGAGAGAGGCGTTAGCCTTCCTGGCTTAACACCTCTCTCCGCCACTTCTGAAACGCAAGGTTGCACCATATTTACAAGAATGTGGTGCAGCCTTGTGTTTCCCCCTGCGATGGCGCTAAGTTTAGCAACTTAGCGCCAACGCAGGCACCCTTGCACCATAGTGCAAGGGTGTCTGCGTGCAGTGGAGGATTGTTTATGTGTAGGAAGGTGTTCCTTCCTGCACATAAACAATCCTGAAATGCCATTCTGTCACTTTCATGTGTGCTGCTTAATGCAGCACACATGAAAGTGACAAAATGGCATTTTCTTTTAAAGATTGTTTATGTACAGGAAGGGACACCTTCCTGTACATAAACAAACCATGGCATTTTGCTTTGTCAATGTGTGCTGGACAAGGCAGCACACATGGAAAAAGCAAAAGCGAGGAGAAATAATGCATTTCTCCTCGTTCCGCCAAGTTAAGACCAGGATTTACCTGGTCTTAATTTTGGCGCTGCCTCCTATGTACGCCACCCTTGTACATAGGGGGCAGCGTCAAAATGAATGGGTGTTGCGGTGGACCGCCCACCGCAACACCCACTGCCCACCCCTTTCACGCTAACATAGCTGTAATAGTGACGTTGTGGTGGCGATAGGGGCTTGTACATATGCCCCTAAATTTGTTCTAGAATGTGAACAAAGGAGGACTTTCCAAGCAGAATCTCTGATAACACATCTGAAGAAAAAAAAGAAAGAAAAGCAAAAAAACAACAAAAAAACAAGAAAGAGGTGTTAGCTGGTTACAGAGCAGAAGTCAGCATTTCGTGAAGGGTTTGACTCATGGGAAACAGAAAAAAGGAATTAATCTACTTATGTCTGCTGAGGAAGGCCGGGAGCTAAAAGTTTTGATTATATTTGAAGGGCTGCCGCAGGTGCCAGTATCTTTCTAGACAACACTTAAGATGTAACTTGTCCATCAAGAGTGATGAAGGTGTAATGACTTATTTAGTTTCGGAAAGATACATGGTTGGACACTAGATGGCAGCATTTCATACAGTACAAAATAAATGAAAATCTACTAAAGCTCATTTAAAAATGTTCCCCACCAAGCAAAGTACTTTTCTCTTCTTTACCTCTACTGAGGAGGGAATTTTACTAACATGGTCACTATATAACAGGTGGAAAAAACTGAACAAAACACCCAAAAAGTACTTCAAAGAGGCTTGAATTATTTGGGCATTTAAAACTAAATCTTTTAAAAATATGACAATATTATTGGCAAGTCAGATTAGCTTTTGCCAAAGTGAGCTCTTCCTTTTGCTCCTTTTTTGATTTGCTTTTCCTTCACTCTAAAAGCTTCTCTACAAATGTGAAGTCTGCCATTTTTAGGTTTAGCTTATGCAGCTCATGTGCTGTCTCTTTGAGACATACTGTATTCACTCTGTGGGCTTAAAGCCCACCCATTGCTTTTTTATTCGCCCCTTCGAATGTCGTTCAAAAATGCTTGCTTGCTATTGGCTAGTCCTTCCTGTTTGTCCTTCCTTTTTGTCTTTTGTTTCCTCCCACAGAGCACTGTCCAATTACTTGTATCTATACGCAACTGTGTTTATGTGTTCATTTTGAGGACAATTTATTTCTTTGATTCCTGCTCGTATTTGTTGTTGCTTCTTTAACTTGTTGCATGTATTTCTTGTTTTCTCCTTTGCAAATACACCCACCCTTCCCCAGTCTTTATATTGTTGCTTCCCCCAATAGCCCTCCACCCCTTGTCGTTGCTTGTTCAACTTGGGACCCCCATCTTGTTTCATTTACCTCAGTGCGAAGCTGCCGTCAACTGGCAGTCTTGCGCACAGAACATCATGAAATCTGGACAGCCAAACTGGACTGCGCATGCACTGCGGATGAGTATGGACACTAGTTACAATCAATAAGCAGCGTTCTGCCTGACCAATCTCTGCCTGACGTAAACCGAAGCACCCTAGCTGGCAAACAACCAACTATTCTTTCGACCTTAGGTCCTACGCGACTCTTCTTTCAGTCTGATTGAACACAACATTTATCACAGAGGAAGAAAATAAGAAGAGCATACTTGTGCGTTCACTTGTGAGAAGCAAATCTTTGTTAGTTATAATTGGTGCCAGGAGCGCCCCAGCCATTTTTTCAACTGAGACAGATGAAGGACTTAAATCAGTAGCAACACATAAATACTGTCTTAAGAATACCAGACAGTACACTCAACTCTCTCTTAAATATAACCATTGACTTCGATCATTAGGAATAGTATGCGTTGCATTAAATTAAAAGGGAAAACAAGTTATTTAAGCTTGATGGATGGTGGCTCAGTTTCAACTTGGCTGTCAAGTTTGCATTGGCGTAGGGTATACATTTCCTTTACCGACATCGTCTTGATTTCATCAACATAAAAAAGACCTAAGCAGGGCCGTTGTAAAACTTTGTGGTGGCCATGGTACGTTAAAAAGAAACCTACAGAGCCACACAGAATTTGTTTCTTTCTCATAAAGTTAGACTTTGTCATGATGCTGAATACTGTTGAAGTCATTTGAATATTTACAAAGGTTCAAATAATTACTTCAGCTACTAAATGGATGGCAAATGAACTCAAAACATTTATGACTCTTATTTTATATTTGAAATTTGAAAAGACAATGCATCTCCTTCGTATATTTTGCACAGCCTTTAAGTCTACAAATATGAAAAGCTATTGTTCAAAGATGGCGCTTGCATTTACACATGGAAACCTCAAGGATGGGCTGCCTCATGCAGACTACTACTCATGCGCTATGTTCATGTGCTGACATTTCAGTTCTGGCTTTCCTGCTTGTAGAGGTGGAGAGAGTCCTGATAGAGCTGGTGGTGAGTTGGGAGGTCTGTGAGATGATATGAGAAGGAGGTCTGTGCGCTGGTATTAACGGTGTAAATCTATGAACATGCAATTTGATTGTAGTACTCTGTTATAGCTGTCGTCAAGTGCTCATCATCGAATTTATGTACGTATGTGGTGACAGTGATGATTATTTTGTCACCTGCAATGGGACTTTCAGTGGAAGCAGAGTGGGCTTACGCTATGTCATGAGATACACGCTCAGCACACGTACACTTAATGTTGTTTTTCTTTTGCCCATGCTACACAGTATCATGCCAATGCTGAAGAGCATCACCAAAGACACTGGCAATCCCAACAGGTCCCAATTTTGATGTAGGTGTGAATTAATCCTGAATTAATGGAAGTAAGTTACACATAGTCATGTAAACAAGAATGTGTATCGCACCCATTGACATCACCTGGATGGCAGTGACTCCTAGGCTCCAGACTGAAAGTACAATGAAGGAGCTTTGGTGGTGTGACCGCAGCGGCGTCACTAGGGTTGGTGTCACCCAGTGCGGACACCTTTCCCAAATGAGACTATTTAGTAAATAGTCTCATTTGGGAAAGGTGTCACCCCATGTGATGGTGTCACCCGGTGCGGTCCGCACCCCCCGCACCCCCCTAGTGACGCCACTGTGTGACCGGGTTCCTTGTCAAGTGGCACAATACTGGGAATATAAATCTGAAGCCTTAGGCGAAAATAACAATTTCTTCCTTCTGTGTATGTATTAGAAATTCCCTGGTGTGGAGCAGACTAAGAAGCATTGGAACAATCTGGCAGGTTGGTTGCATTGAAGGTATGGTATCATTTGAGAAGGTGTCCCGATGGGGAGTAGAGTGGCTTGCTTACGGAATGGGAGCCAATGGGACACTTTATTGATGGTTGATGAGGTGTTCATTGAAGAGAAAGATCTGCAACTCATTTCTGATCAGCAAACGAGATGGGGCGAGTCTGGCATGCTGCGAAAGCTCTGTGCTTATTATGGGAGGACAATTCTCCTGCTTTAGCCACAGTTGCCTGGTAGATCTTATGTAATTATGTCTTTCAAAAAGTACAATAAGAGGTTAAGAGAGAGCAAGAGAGGACTTGGGCTGGTGGGCCACTGACTTTTCAGTTTTTTCTTGGTTTGTCATTGGTTAAATGAACTGTCCATCAAAGACATGGCATTTCATGGATCATTACAATGCTCTCTTTGTGTTCCCATTAGGTTTTGTGATGAGGTGTTGATTTGTCCCTTTGTTACACTAGAGTGAGTATGTGCTCTTTGATGTATTTACTTTGCTGACATAAAATTATTATAATTGCTGGTGTATAGCTTTTTTTGTTTAGGAATTGCCCTTGCCCTTCGCTAATTCCCCTAGCACATTCATTTGTTCTACTTTTCTGTCATGATATCAAGTCATTGGATTTACAGCTGTTTTTATCACAAATTAAAGGTGTGTGTGCACATATGTTTTCTAAAATATGTAATAAAAACGTTGGCTCTTTTTCAAAAGTATCTACTACATAATACAATGCTGTGTGCATCTTTTAAGTTCACCACTTACAATGCAAAGATCATCTCCTGGCTACTTTTCACAACACTCTACTTTGAGGCTACAGCTTAACTCTGCGAATGCAGTCTGCTCATCCCTACTCCCAGCTTTCATGTAGTTGTAGCCCAAGAGGCTTGTTCATTCTGGGATTTTCTTTCAAATGTAGCTGGGGTAACTTACACAAAGCTGCCCTCTATTATCAAACACTTGCTATAACACAATTCGTGTAATTTCTGCTTGGTTTCAAGCCTGGCAATGCACGGATACTTTTTGTGTGTAGCCTTCTTGTGGTCCATTAACCTTTATAGCTAATGAATATAGGACCCATGCCTTCTCCTCTACTTACTCTCTAGCACAGACTGGCACACTTGGCACTACCTGGAACCAGGCATATAGCCAGGAAGTTGTTACTTACTGGGCTGTGGCAGCCTCAATTTCAGGGATTTAGTTTCTATTTGTTTACTCAAGATAGCAAAGAGACAAACAGATAAAGAATCTTGCCACAAAATTTAAATATGTACACAATCCGGCAACTAAATACAGCAAATATAAAATAGCAAAAGGTGCAAATGAGATATAAACTAACAAATCACAATCTTCTAGCCCTTATAAAAACTCCTATATTCTTCAAAATGCCCCAGCTTATAACCATATCCTCCTAACTAAGGGGCATATTTACAATAAAGTGGCGAAGGCTAACGACACGCTTCGTCACTTTAGAAACGCAGAGCTGCACCATATTTACTAGAATATGGTGCAGCCCTGCGTTTCCCCCTGCGCTGGCGCTAACTTTAGCTGCCTAGCGCCAACGCAGGCACCCTTGCACCTTAGTGTGCCTGTGTTGAGGGGAAGATTGTTTATGTGCAGAAAGGTCCACCTTCCTGCACATAAACAATCTTTAAATGCCATTTTGTAACTTCTATGTGTGTTGCTTAATGCAGCAAGAAACAAAAAAACAGTCCCTAATGTAGTTGTCCGGATCATGTGTTGTGTCAAAAAACTCCAGTAGCATAACTCATTACATATATACACATTCAATCAATCCAAAATACACACAAATAAAATGAGTAAAATTCAAGATATCCAATTTATTCAAAATCGTTATTTAAAATTTTTGTTAAAAACATTTCATGAATTGAGTGTACAAAGCATAAAAACATTATGTTAAATATAATAGTCAATGTCAAGGTGCAAAGTCTTAATGAAAACTACACAAAAAAGTCGACGCAGCGTTTCGGTGTATCTTGATGCAAACACCTTCTTCAGGACAGAGTTTTCTGAAACAATTTTTAACATTATATTAATATTTTGTATATACTTTTATTGACATTTCAATAACAATTTACAATACTATACTAACAGGCAATCATGGACAAGTTACACTGTATTAACACATAATTTTTACTCCCAGATTTTACTTTCTAATGTGTATCTCAAAACATTTTTGACAACTTTATGTCCTAACCGTTTTTTGCTACCACACATAATCCGAACACTTAAAAATAGAAATCAAAATCAAAATAAACACATACCTAACTAGAGCTAGGCGATTCCTTGATGCTTAACTAGGCATAAAGCCTTCGTCGTGATATAATTGAACTGGAAGGATACCTATAATTCAAACACAGTATCATTCAAAAAGGTATTTATTCAAAAAGGTATTTATTCAAAAAACGTGGCAAGGTTAAGTCAAGATCTTTGATTTTTACGACTAAACGCATACCTTTTTATATGGTATTCATAATTAATAATTGCGTTGTGTGGAGCCACCGATGAATAGAAAAAATTATATTTTCTTAAACCTTTATTGAGACAAATAAAAAAGCTATATGACTTATCCGTTTCATTAGGCAGTGTTAATAATGCTTCAAGATCATATATATATCACTTGGGCTTACCAGCAATAGTTGATCAAGAGCAGTATCAGATATAAATACCACTGTATGTCTTTAAACCGAATTTTTTTAAAATTAGACGGAGAAAAAACTGAAAGAGAAAGGTAGTTCCAAAGAACAACATGTTAAGGTTATGATAGGGCTATATATGTCATCTCAATTTTGGCCACATTCTTCTATAAGTACCATAGTGTACCTGATAGTGTTGCATTAATCTTCTTTGCAATTTGGAGGATAAAATCTGCAAACAACAACAAACAATAATATGTTTTAATCTTTTGGGAATATTCCTCCTGTACCATATTATGTTGTGGGACTAATGCCTCATATCAATCCTTTATTTATCAGTAACTACGTCTTCCTAGACGGCACCGGACATCGGGCTCGATGTATTGGTTTACGCACATGTATGAATTTTTATAGTTCCTAATTACTGGTGATTGCGAGGCTACAAACTAAAAGCAATCACCACGAAGAAATTTTAGCAACGGGCTTAACTAATATCAAGTTAAATATTCTTCAACAGAGTCAGACATCAAACTATATGTCTGAAATGTTGCTCGTTCCTCCATAAATCCGAATACTGAACTAAGTATATTAGTTTGTATGCATGTATCAATTAGAATGGTTCCTAGTTGGTGATAATAACCAAATAATAAACCTACGAACAATCATCATGAGAAAATTCAATGAGAAAATTCAACAACGGGCTCAACTCATGTCCAGTACATAGTCTTCTGCGGAGCCAGACAACGAACTACGTGGATGCAATATTACGCGCTCCTACATAAAACCGGAGATACTCCTTTCTCCTAAGCATAATCTATTTTTAACATATTCATAGCTCGTGCCAAATCATTAGAACATTCAATCATAGAGCCTATAGTGCTCCACGCCCCCAGGGTATTCTGCTCTCTTTACCTCATAAAGTTACTACGGCCTCACTGCTCCAACACCAACAACTTCCAGGTTAACATATTCAGAGACAGAACCCGAGGTGTCCTATTTATTTACTTACATAGATCCGGTCACGAGGTGTGCCAGACTTAAATCAATTTCGATTATTTTCAAATATACTAATTTCAAACACATATGTGTTTATTCATAGAGACTTAGTCGCTATTTAAGAATTAATAATAACATAGACATGATAGGCAATGTTAAGAAACTAAGGGGCCCATTACGATGGCGGGCGGAAGCACCACCGCCGTGCTGGCGGATGCAAAAAGCACCAGTTACCGCCGGCACGCAGCAGTCCACACGCCCGTCCAATTACGATGCGAAAAGTAGGCCAAACACCGCCGGCAAGCCAGCAACACCGTCCGCCATCAAAGTGCGCCTGTACACGTAGCGGCGCAGCCCAACTGACACACACCGTCCGACGAAACACGTCCCGCCCGGCGCATAAATTACGATGCCGCAAACAAACGGCTCCCACGGCCAAGAGATACCGTACGACAAACCGAAGCGGTAACACGGATGCCGAGCACGGACAACGAAGAAGCGGCTCCCCGAGCATGAATCCAGCACTGCAGGCCCTCCCCATGCTCCTGCTGATGCACCACCAAGGACGCAACGTACCGCGGAGACGCAGGTAGGCACACACACAACAAGTGCACGCAAACAGCGCACACAGTGCAAGGGCGGAAAAAGCGGACAACCCCCACCAGCGCGTGTACACTACACATCCACCATTGCATCCACATATGACACACAGGCCAAATCGTAACATCGCGTAACACATGTGTACACACCACCTGGGACTAGGAACCAACCACCCCGTCACGGCCCCAAAGCGCCGATGACGCCGCCACACATGCGCACAACGCAGAGGCCAACCGCAGCGCCATGCATGCGTCGCACACAGACACAGGGACACAACCAAGCAGCACACACATCAGCCCCACCCCGAACGCACATGACACGTGACAGGCCTGCCACAGACATGTCCCCAACGCCCAATTCACGGACAACACCCAACGCCACACAACCAACGCACACATGTCAGTGAAGACACGCAACAGCAGGACACACCCCAGTGTAACAAACATGGCGTAGCACACAGCGGCGGCAACACAAACTAGGATAAGCAGGGCCCCTTCGGGAAGAGGAACGCCAGTACCACACTGAAACACCCATACCACCCTGCACATATGAACAAGACATATAAAACGGAACACCAAAGAGCCCGGGGACCGACAACAGGTGGCCCAAGAATAACATTCACACACAAGGCCCAACGCAGAGCGGAAAGGCAGCCTGCCGCCCACACAAGGGAGAGCAGACAGCACTGAATGACCTTCCATTCCAACTCCGAAACCACAGCCCTACGACAGAAGCCGGTGAATACAGCCATTGTCCAAGAATAGACCAACACAGGCATGCCGAGGAGACCGACCACAGGGCAGATAGCGCATATCACAGAAGCACACAACGGACGGGGAAGAAAGAAGAAAACACTCCCCCATGTCGGCCACATGCAAGTTAATTGGAAGGAGTCACACATCACTGACCTTGAACTGTCTGAGAAGCATGTGGGAAGAGGGCCCGTGTCCTCCAAACAAGCCAACAGAACACAAGTCCTGTCTCCCTACGAATACACAGAGCTCACAGCAACCTCGGAGCGTGCACATTGCAGACTGCACACACAGCCGGAGCACGCCACCACAACGCACCGCTGCGAAATGGCAACCGCAACACACCTACCCAACTACGCCGAACAGCTCAAGCTGTACAAAACCAACCTGTTCCATACATTGGGATGCGATCTCCTGTCCCTGCTGAACGTAAGTTACCGACTGACTTACCGCATCACATTGTTCAGCTGCGTCATGCCCGTCTTCTACTGTCGGAGGTGTCCCTACCAGCATCCCGTCGAGATATGCCTCTCCAACCCGGCATGTCTGAAGGCGGACCTGCTACCACTACTCCTCCCTCTGGACGCACACGACAGGGCCTGCTCTGCCTATGGGGGCATGGCGTATGTGGCCAACATCGCACCCGCACTGAAATGGGACCACTGTGCCTCCACACGACGGATCATCGAGAACAGCTACATCGAATGTCACCCAGCATGCCCCATCATGGTCCTCCAAGGGACAACTTACGAACAACACCTTGACAGCCACCATCCGCTACATTGGCTGGCAAACATGTACACCACCAATGACATGGAAGCCCTGCTGGACGGCATCGCATACCTGACAACCTGTAAATTCGTCGGACCACAACGCAGGTTCCCCGAGTGACCTATGATGTCCAACCCCGCACCCATGCTTAGCTTCCGCACGGACTGGCCAGTCACCACCACAACAGCCATACCAAATGACCGGCAACTGTAACCACACCATCAACGACATCGCCATGACATCGGATATGACCGGGACATGCACACTGTTCCCCATCACATCCAGGAACACCGCATGCATCGTGGGAGGCAGTGGCATGGGCTCTGTGTATCGCACCCACATGGACGGAACTGCATGAACAACCAGGACACGACATGGATCCAGCGCACATGGACACACACACCGCTCAGTGGACATGAATAGGTCGCCTGGAGTCTGTGGGTGCTGCACCCCTCCCACCCCCGCCCCGGGAATCCCATACCAGGACCTTTGCATGGACGACAAGTACATACAACAACAACACGACCCCAGTGACTGTGACATGTCCAGTAACCACCACAGTGCAACAACAAGTGGCACGCCGCTGCATGCACGCAAGCACATGCCCTGATGTCATCTCACATGCACGCGTGTATGAGGAACAACCGCAGCAAACCTGTCACATGGAACTGAGATGGACTGTGCCCATGATGCCAAGCGGTCTGGTAGGCTACATGTATACCGTCTGTGTCAAAGTCCGCAGCTCCGCAGCAATACGTAAATGTACATTAGCACAGCCTTGGCCAAGCAGATGTCACTCTGAAGCCCACATCCCACATGCAACAGCCAATCACATGTAACCCCACACCCTATCCCATTTGCAATCATGCTCAGTATATCCTCAACATGTATTCCGCTGCCAGTAGTGTCCACTATACTGCATCACAGAGGACAGAAGACTCAATATAATGTTTGAAACCAAAACTGTCTCCGCTGACTCATTTCACAAGTACGAATGAGAGAGGATGAGAGTATGTGAAGTACACGGCAGTCGTGACATGACCATGTAGTCCACTGGTATTGGATGTCAACGCAAATGAGTAGCACTACTGTGGAAGACACACATGTGTCGTGTGAAGTCGTATGGACGCAGTGCTCAGGTGGGTGGGTGCGACGGGTAGATGCGCACATGCCAAGTTGGAGCACGCCGTGTTGGGAGGGGTCATGAACAGTACACCACCGCTTCCCTGGGCATTGTGAGAGGACACCTGTCGGGGGGAGTGAACACGTGTGTGCACAGCAGCCGGGCACACGTACAAAGCGGTACCAGGCGCACCTCAGCCCACCCTCTGTGGACAAGCTGGATCCTGTTGTGCGCCCGCCATGCCCCTTGACAAGGCACACACAGCCCCAGTCGACCAGGTGTAACCCCAACATAGTCAATCTGCACAGGCGATACAGGGCACGGGATGGCAGTGGAGCATGGTGTGTGAGAGGTCTCCTCGCGCTCCTCCTGGTCATATCATGCAGGCAATAGAACCTCAACGTCTAGCATGGCACAAGTCAAATGGAAGTGTAGGGGGACGCACCACAGCACGAGCAGCACTGACGTCACGGGAGGTGGCTCGCACCATCCCATCCATTGCCCATCATACCAACCACGCCACATGCCATTGCGACTAAGTGCAAGCGCGTGCGCCACCACCCCCGAGCCCTCCCCAGAGAGGCCAAAGAGTGAATGTGTGGGCCATCAGCCACAGACGGACGCGGCCTGGCCGCAAGGGCAGCCACAGCCACTGGGTGTCGCAGGTGGCGGATCCGGAAGGCGAAGACTGTGATGCATAGTCCATGCAGGCCGGGTCTCCATTTGGGGCACCACGCAGGTGGACGGCGTCCCGCAACACATCATACCCTGAGACAGCCCACTCGTGCAACTGGACCCACACATACACATCTTGCCCTCTCTGGTGCGAGCTTGGGGCTGCCTGTGCAAGCGCTAGCCTCGCAGGTGAGCATGCATATTGGGGGAGCGAGGGGAGGACATGAGGGCTGGGGCGAAGATGACTGTATCACTGTCAGTTAGTACAAGGGATGACCCAGATGTGGAAAGGAAGAGACGTGTCCCGTGTGTACTGCAACTAGTCGCCAATCCAACTACCCCCCATGTCCGGAATGTAAGCCCGCACCTAGGCCCGCCCATCCGCCACATCGAACATACCACCAGCACGACAACCTTCCCATTCGAAACACTGACTGGGGGTGGCGACCAGTGTACAATCATGTGTAGCCTACCCACGCGTACATGTGGGCCCTCCATGATCCATGTCACCTGCGGCAAAGTCATGACATGCGCAATGAGGGAAGTGAGGAGAGCTGTCCGCCCCACGCGCAGAAGGTGCATCAGCTCCACAGACCCAGCAGCGAGTCCAGCAGGGGTCACATGTGCAGGGGCAGCTGTGCCTGGTGTGAAGGCACATGCATATGGACAGCACATCGACCAATGTGTAGTCTGCCCACATCTACAGTCCATCATCATGCGGACATAGGAATTGAACACAGGGCAACACATCTTCAGTTGGTGCACCCACCGTGACCAACAATGCGCAATCATCGACGTACCCGCCCTGTGCATGGCCCCCCACCCAACGGAGGCACATCCAGTGCCACCATCCCACACACACAAGCCTTCCACGGAACATGCTGTGTCCAATGGTCAGTACAGAGTCAGCGCCCATCTGGTGGATCCTGAACAGGAGACACATGCACACACATGCCAGCTCCCACTATGTACGTCTGCCACCTGGCACGTGCAATGTAACCTCTCACCTGTGACGTGTGACTGCAAGCACATAGCCGTCTTGGCATGGGGCTGTCAATGTGGACACCTGTCAATGTTTCGGGAGGTGTGATCCGTACAGTGCTGTACATAGGGTGCAGTGCTGACACCTACTACTGTCTCATATCCCCTCGTGCCACAGGTCCCACTTGTTTTGGCCGCTCAGCCTGTGCCCACATCGTCGTCGTCGTGTGCCATACTCATCCAGCCGCGGAAGCAGTTCCATGCTCAGCAGACATTCATGTTGCCGTGGCGTTGCCGCTTGACGGATATGCAGTCAGTCCCCATCAGCACGCCCCGCAAGTCATTGGGGCCTAGATCCCCATGTGCATGCACATGGCAGTGGTTTGTATCACTAGCCATTGCCATTGTTGGGAGACCTGTGTAAGTGTATTGTGGCCGTGCCGTCCCAGCTTGACAGCTGGGCTGTGGCTCATGTGCTTGCTCAGTCATGTCAGTGATGTGTATGCGAAATTGCTATGTGTCGTGTTGCTTTGACATGTGTCCTCTGCCATTGTCCCTAGGCGGAGACCGAACATTGACCGCCCATACCAATTGCTGGCGGACATGGACGATACAGAGGTTATTAGGAAGTTTCGGCTGGACAGGCCAACCCTGCATCGACTGTGTGCCATGTTAGAACCCCATCTCCGTCCCCGCAGGGTGTATCCGACTGCTGTCACCCCCACGGCTAAGGTGATGGCCGCCATGCATTTCTTCGCCACTGGGTCATTCCAGCACACAGTGGGCATTGGAGGAGGGATGTCCCAGCCCATGTTCAGCAAGGTGCTGAGGGATGTACTGGCAGCCATGATGCTGTACCGAAACAGGTACATCCGCTTCCCCAGGGCTCGTGAATTGGCGGCAGTGAAGGGTGCATTCTATGCCCTTGGCAGAATCCCACACGTCGTTGGAGCCATTGACTGCACACATGTCGGCCTTGTTCCACCACAGGCCACTGAGCACCTGTACCGCAACAGGAAGCACACGCACTCCCTGAATGTGCAAGTGGTGTGCCTTGCGGACATGGTGATCACCCACGTGTGTGCAAAGTTCCCAGGCTCGGCCCATGACGCACACATAATGCGCAACAGCATCTTGCCACGACTGATGTCCAATATGCAACAGGATCGTGCCTGTATTGTCGGTGAGTATGTGGAGTGGTGTAGCGTGCTGGTTGTGCGATGCTGTCCCCTGTCCAGTTGGAATTGCAACGGTTCTCTGTGTCCCTCACACCCAGGTGACTCTGCGTACCCGAATGGGGCATGGCTGCTCAGTCCATTGAGGAATCCTCGCACCCCAGCAGACGATCGCTACAATGAGGCACATGGGAGGACCAGACGTGTGGTCGAGCGTACCTTTGGCCTCCTCAAGTCCAGGTTCAGGTGCCTGGACCGCACCGGGGGTGCGCTGGCGTACTCCCCACAGAAGGTGTGCCGGATAGTGGTGGCGTGCTGCATGCTGCACAATCTGGCCATTCGGAAGCAGATCCCCCTCATCGTGGATGACGGAGATCAACCAGGGCCCCAGCCCGCAGACCAGGACAGCTCGAGTGAGGAGGACAGCGGAGAGGAGGAAGCTGGTAATGTGCGGCAGCAGCTCATCGCCCGCTACTTCACTTGACGGTGAGTGTCCATGTACGACGGCTGATGTGGCTGTATCTGTGCAGGTGTGTGTGTGCTGTGTCAGGGTGGCCGTTTGTTCACTGCGTGCTGTGTGTCAACGCTCCATGGCCAGGGTAGTATGCCACTGTTGGTGGCTGTGGCATTGTGCCCTATTGCTCTGTGCGATGTGTGTACATTGCTTGTAGTTGTTGACATGTACTGTGTGATGGGTGTGTGACACACTCATTGAATGTGCTCCTGTTCTGTCTCCCACCCCTAGGTCCCTACAGGCCCTCCGGATTCAATTGCCATGCCACGCATCAGGTGCCTTTCCGCCCAAGGTGGCCGTTGTATTCCGTACAAACAAAACACAGGGCACAAACAGCAGTTAGTGAAAAAGGTGCATTTATTACAAACTGTGACATGTGATTGTGTGTAAGGTGATGACAAAAGTGGTGCGTGCAGTGACAATGAGCTGTCGGTCATGGCTGCGTGATGATCAGGGTGTACCCACTGGTTCTATGTCCATAGTCCAACACACACATGCCATCCAGATGGCTGTGTGGAGTGGGATCGTAGTCCAAGTCAATGCAGTGGCTGGTCAAGGAAGGCTGGCGGAAGGCTGGCTGGCTGCCTCACTTGCGTTTGGAGCGTGCGAAGTCCTCCCGGGAGATCTGTTTCCACTTCGGACGGCCCCTTCCACGTTTGCGAGGGGGGGTGCCTGCTTGCGACATGCTGGTGGTTGAGGTGTGCTCACTGGCTGTGGACGCAGGGGAACTGGACACTGCTGCTCCACCCTGCGCCCCGGCAGGTGGTGGCGGAGGGGGAGCTGCTGTCCCTGGCAGTGACCTCACTGCCACCACCAGCTGGCCCATGAGGTCCACGAGTTGGCCCATATGGGCGTCCATGGACCTCAGCACCCCCAGCACCTCACGCGTGTCTGAAGCAGACCGGACCCATTGTCCTTGGGCCTCTTCATAGGCCCCAAGGACTCTGGCCATTTGAGGCAGGGCATGGCTCCCAGGGGAGGCTGGCGTTTCCCTGACCCTGCTCCTCCTACCAGTCCTGCTGCCACCGGCCTGCCCACTAGCCACATTGCTCACCACGGTCCTCGCTGTGGCTCCCAGGGTGGATCCAGTCGGCCGGGCCACCACCTGCGCTGGGGCTGGTGCCAGCGAAGACGTGGTGGTGGTGGCGGCGGTGGTGGTCGGTGCGGCGATGGTGGCGGTTGCGGCAGTGGTAGTGGCCACAATGACCGTGGGTGTGGCCGCAACGACAGTGGCAGCAGGGGGCTGGGAATGTTCAGCAGCCCTGGATGATGGGTTGGTGGGTAGGAGGGGTCCTGGGGAGCGGCTGGGCCCTGCCACACCAGATGGGCCTGCTTGGTGGTCCGTGTCCGAAGAGGAGGACAGATCCTCCAGATCCGTGTGTCCTCGTTGGGGGCTTGTAGGCTGGCTGTGCTGGCTGCTGGCTCCATCCCCAGCATCCAGCAGTTCGTCACCTGTGGAGAGAATGAGATTTGTTATTGTGTTGCACCTGGCGAAGTATGTAGTTGTCGTCTGACATTAACAGTTCGTGCAATCTCGTACATGGGTTTCCCGGAGGCGTGTGTGTGGCTGTAGCATTTGTAGTTGTGTGTGCTTGGCAATGGGACTGTGTGCTGTGCACATGTGGCATGGGACGGATTGGCCATGCCGATGGGTGTGTTGCTGTGCCCCTACTTATTGTGACTCTGGTGTATGCGGGCTCCTGGCCCATCCTGGGTCTGGTTTGTACTTTGCTTTTGGTGTTCAGATGGGACGCTTAGGAACGCATATGGCAACATGGGGGCCATGCCCCAGATTCGCATTTGGGAGGGAATATGCTTTTGGGGTTCAAATGGAACGCTTAGGAACGCATATGGCAACATGGGGGCCATGCCCCAGATTCGCATTTGGGAGGGGATATGCTTTTGGGGTTCAAATGGAACGCTTAGGAACGCATATGGCAACATGGGGGCCATGCCCCAGATTCGCATTTGGGAGGGGATATGCTTTTGGGGTACATGCTGTGAGCCATGGGTGCCGAACGTGACATGTGTTGTGGCAGCATGACAGTGCATGGTTTGAGGTGTGGCATTGCTTGACATGGCCTGCATATTTGCTGTCTGTTGTGATTACTGGACATGGCATTGGACGCATCGTTATGAGTGAGTGATGGTTGTGTTCCAGCCAACGTATTGCAGTTGTCCCATCTCCTTGGTGTGCGTGCTGCCCTGTGCCATGTGCATCACTGCAGTGCTCGGGGGGGGTGTGGCCCATGTTGTGTGTTGTTGCTCACAGTGTGTCGTGCGCTTCATTGACTTCTGGCACATGGTTGGTCATGGGCATGTATCTTAGCGTGACTGCTGTATGTATGGCAGCTGTGCGGATGACATGCCTTTCATGAGACTGGGGCTGACGGATGGATGGTATGTTGTATGTGCATGGTGTGTCTGTGTGTTTGATGGGTTCAGTGGTGTTCGTGTGCATTTATGTTGTTCCGCTCTGTTGCGTCTAGTGTTGTTTGTCTTACATAGGCGTAGTTGTGGGGTGTGTGGTTGACAGGCAGTAGGGGCTACATGGACAGGACTTCAATGGTGTTTCGGTTGTGTGTGATGAGTTGCACAGTGGCTGCCGTGTGGTACTATATTCAGTGTGGCTTGTGCATGCAGACGTGGCTCCTTGGGTGTTGCTATGTATGTGATGGGTCATGTGGGGTGTGAGTCTGTTGTTCATGTCCGTGTGCACATTGTTCACTTGTTCGTGACGGTGGGCGGTGCTGCGTGTTCGTCTGCTACGTGACATGTCCCATGTGTTGGTCGTGTTATGGTCCTCATGCCTCCAGTAATCCAGCCCTGTCCAGTTTCCCACCTGCAAGTTGTTCGTGCGTGCACTGTACTGGATGCCACATGGCTCTAAGCGGGGGGTGCTCCATGTTGCAGGTCTGTGGGGGTGGGGGGTGTTGTGGGTCGTGGGGGTGGCTGTACACCCACTGACACCGATTGCTGTGGACCGTGATGTCTGCCTTTCGGCTGTCGTTGTGCACTGCGGTGGCTGACACGTGGCTGTGGGGTGTGGGGGATGCTCCTCCTTGCTGTGCTGTGGGACTGGGGCCTGGTGTGTGTTGTACTTGGGCTGTCCACCCTCCCACCCACTGCACTTTGTGTTCCTGCCACTTACCTGTTACTTGTCGGTTAGTGCAGCTGTGGCGGACACATGGGTGTGGTGGGTGCTCGTTGTGGCGCTTCTGGCATATTTGGGGACCTGTTGGTGGTTACGTGGCTGGCTGAGTGTACACATGTCCCCACGTATGTTACAGTTGTTCGGTTTGGGCTGTGTGTGGTGGTGTCTGTTGCATGTGTGTGTGATGTGTTGTGTATTGTGTGCTGGACATGGGGGTGTTTGTCCCTGGGAGCTGTGGCATGGTGGTAGTGCATGTGAGTACATAGCGGTGTGCTGGTATACATTAGTTTGTACTTACCAGCCTCCACTCCTCCTGCTAATCCGGCGAGGATCTCCGGATGTATTACGACTCGCACCTTCTCCTCCCACGCTTTGAAGGTCTTAAAGAGCGCGGGATTCCCTCCGCCAGTGACGGCAGCCAGCTCTCTGTTTTTGCCCTCCTTCTTCTTGACCAGGCTCTTTACGTCATTCCAACGTTTGTTTATTTCACCTCTGTTCCTGGGCAGGGTCCCGACTGCATTGACCTGGTCTACGATCCGGTTCCACATTCTGTTTCTGGTGGCTAGTGGTGTGTGCTGGACCATGTTCCCATAGATTTGTGGGTACACCTTGATGATCTCGTCGACCATGACCGTCAGCTCAATGGGCGTGTACTTGGGCATTCTTTGTGGTGCCATGGTGTTTGTGGTGCTGGTGCGGTGTGTGTTGTGTAATGTGCAGGGGGTTTGTGGTGCCGGTGTTTGGTGGTGGTGGTGGTGGTGGTGGTGGTAGTGATGTGTGCGTTTCTGTGGTGTGCTGCTGTCCTTGCTGTGTCACTGTGTCCTCTCCTCTCCTCTCTGGTTTGCAATGTAGCAAGGGGTTGTGGTCTGTGGGAGTGCTGCTTTTGTACTCACCTATGTGGGTGTGTCCTCATGGTCTGTTGTTTTCAGGTGTGTTGTGTCTGGGGTTCTGGCCTTTGTATTTTTTGTTTGTCCGGGGGGTGTTTTCGGGATGTGTACTGTGCTTGTGTATTTGTGCGTGCCTTGCTGTGTGGACTTGTTGGCCATGTTGTGTGCTATTGGTTTTGTGAGCGGATGGTTTCTGTGCAGGTACGTGGGCGCCATGGCTTCTGCCGTGTCGATTCTCATCGGCGTTGTTTGCGCTGGCGGGCGGTATATTTGTGGTTTTTCCGCGCTCATGGCGGTGCGATCGTAATTTCACGTGCGGTGTGTCGGCCGTGAGGGCGGGCGGTTTTGTGTTGTCGTGCGTGTTTCCGTCCGTGGCGGGCGGTTTGACTCCGACTCGGACGTTGGCGGGCGGTATTTTGTGTGATTTTTCGCCGATGGCGGTTTTCGGTTTGTGTAATCGTAATGGCATGGTCGGTGTTCAGGCGGTGTGTGCGGGCGGATTTTTGCCGCTTCCATGCCTGGCGGATTTTTTTACGCCGGGTATCGTAATGGGCCCCTAAGAAACTAAGAATAAGAAATGCTCTTTATTGACCCTATTACGGTCACATTGAATAGATATTCTTCTGCGGGACCAGACAACGGACTAACGTATCTGCAATAATGCCGCTGTGTATATAATTTTTTGCCCCGGACCATCAGGGAAATGAATAGGGTTATAAACCCTGGATTAGAGCCTATTATATCTATGCTAGGTCTTGATATTATTAAAACCTCTATTTTGAGGATTGATATTATGCGTTTAAAATAATCGAGACTATGTCACGTTTGGTACTCGACGTGACTGTAATAGGGTTAATAAAGAGCATTTCTTGTTTCTTGTTTTTAAACATTGCCGATCATGTCTATGTTACTATTAGCATTATCTTTCAAAT
Source organism: Calotriton arnoldi (assembly GCA_963921515.1). NCBI lineage: Eukaryota > Metazoa > Chordata > Amphibia > Caudata > Salamandridae > Calotriton > Calotriton arnoldi. The sequence continues at coordinate 620,217 of CAWUFW010008363.1, forward strand.
AACGATTAAGTCTCTATGAATAAACACATACGTGTTTGAAATTAGTATATTCGAAGAATTATTGAAATTGATTTAGGTGCAGCACACCACGTGACCGGATCAAGGTAAATAAATAGCACACCTCGGGTTCTGTCTCTCAATATGCTAACCCGGAAGTCGTTGATGTCGGAGCAGGGAGGCCGTAGGAACTTCATGAGGTAAAGGGATCAGAACACCCTGGCGGCGTGAAGCACTATAGACCCTATGATTGATTGTTCTAATGATTTGGCACGAGTTATGAATATGTTAAAAATAGATTATGCTGAGGAGAAAGGAGTTTCTCCGTTTTCATGTAGGAGCGCGTATTATTGCAGATACGTTAGTCCGTTGTCTGGTCCCGCAGAAGAATATCTATTCAATGTGACCGTAATAGGGTCAATAAAGAGCATTTCTTATTCTTAGTTTCTTAACATTGCCTATCATGTCTATGTTATTATTAATTCTTAAATAGCGACTAAGTCTCTATGAATAAACACATATGTGTTTGAAATTAGTATATTTGAAAATAATCGAAATTGATTTAAGTCTGGCACACCTCGTGACCGGATCTATGTAAGTAAATAAATAGGACACCTCGGGTTCTGTCTCTGAATATGTTAACCTGGAAGTTGTTGGTGTTGGAGCAGTGAGGCCGTAGTAACTTTATGAGGTAAAGAGAGCAGAATACCCTGGGGGCGTGGAGCACTATAGGCTCTATGATTGAATGTTCTAATGATTTGGCACGAGCTATGAATATGTTAAAAATAGATTATGCTTAGGAGAAAGGAGTATCTCCGGTTTTATGTAGGAGCGCGTAATATTGCATCCACGTAGTTCGTTGTCTGGCTCCGCAGAAGACTATGTACTGGACATGAGTTGAGCCCGTTGTTGAATTTTCTCATTGAATTTTCTCATGATGATTGTTCGTAGGTTTATTATTTGGTTATTATCACCAACTAGGAACCATTCTAATTGATACATGCATACAAACTAATATACTTAGTTCAGTATTCGGATTTATGGAGGAACGAGCAACATTTCAGACATATAGTTTGATGTCTGACTCTGTTGAAGAATATTTAACTTGATATTAGTTAAGCCCGTTGCTAAAATTTCTTCGTGGTGATTGCTTTTAGTTTGTAGCCTCGCAATCACCACTAATTAGGAACTATAAAAATTCATACATGTGCGTAAACCAATACATCGAGCCCGATGTCCGGTGCCGTCTAGGAAGACGTAGTTACTGATAAATAAAGGATTGATATGAGGCATTAGTCCCACAACATAATATGGTACAGGAGGAATATTCCCAAAAGATTAAAACATATTATTGTTTGTTGTTGTTTGCAGATTGTATCCTCCAAATTGCAAAGAAGATTAATGCAACACTATCAGGTACACTATGGTACTTATAGAAGAATGTGGCCAAAATTGAGATGACATATATAGCCCTATCATAACCTTAACATGTTGTTCTTTGGAACTACCTTTCTCTTTCAGTTTTTTCTCCGTCTAATTTAAAAAAATCGGTTTAAAGACATACAGTGGTATTTATATCTGATACTGCTGTTGATCAACTATTGCTGGTAAGCCCAAGTGATATATATATGATCTTGAAGCATTATTAACACTGCCTAATGAAACGGATAAGTCATATAGCTTTTTTATTTGTCTCAATAAAGGTTTAAGAAAATATAATTTTTTCTATTCATCGGTGGCTCCACACAACGCAATTATTAATTATGAATACCATATAAAAAGGTATGCGTTTAGTCGTAAAAATCAAAGATCTTGACTTAACCTTGCCACATTTTTTGAATAAATACCTTTTTGAATAAATACCTTTTTGAATGATACTGTGTTTGAATTATAGGTATCCTTCCAGTTCAATTATATCACGACGAAGGCTTTATGCCTAGTTAAGCATCAAGGAATCGCCTAGCTCTAGTTAGGTATGTGTTTATTTTGATTTTGATTTCTATTTTTAAGTGTTCGGATTATGTGTGGTAGCAAAAAACGGTTAGGACATAAAGTTGTCAAAAATGTTTTGAGATACACATTAGAAAGTAAAATCTGGGAGTAAAAATTATGTGTTAATACAGTGTAACTTGTCCATGATTGCCTGTTAGTATAGTATTGTAAATTGTTATTGAAATGTCAATAAAAGTATATACAAAATATTAATATAATGTTAAAAATTGTTTCAGAAAACTCTGTCCTGAAGAAGGTGTTTGCATCAAGATACACCGAAACGCTGCGTCGACTTTTTTTGTGTAGTTTTCATTAAGACTTTGCACCTTGACATTGACTATTATATTTAACATAATGTTTTTATGCTTTGTACACTCAATTCATGAAATGTTTTTAACAAAAATTTTAAATAACGATTTTGAATAAATTGGATATCTTGAATTTTACTCATTTTATTTGTGTGTATTTTGGATTGATTGAATGTGTATATATGTAATGAGTTATGCTACTGGAGTTTTTTGACACAACACATGATCCGGACAACTACATTAGGGACTGTTTTTTTGTTTCTTGTAGTTACCCCGTCCCCATTATCATACTTACAGGGTTTCTCCCTTTCTTGTGGCTTAATGCAGCACACATAGAAGTTGCAAAATGGCATTTTTTTAAAAATGATTGTTTATGTGCAGGAAGGGGGACCTTCCTGCACATAAACAATCTTCCCCTCAACACAGGCACACTATGGTGCAAGGGTGCCTGCGTTGGCGCTAGGCAGCTAAAGTTAGCGCCAGCGCAGGGGGAAACGCAGGGCTGCACCATATTCTAGTAAATATGGTGCAGCTCTGCGTTTCTAAAGTGACGAAGCGTGTCGTTAGCCTTCGCCACTTTATTGTAAAATTATGGGGCAGCGTCAAAATCAATGGGTGTTGCGGTGGAATGCCCACCGCAACACCCACTGCCCACCCCTTTCCCGCTAACCATAGCATGAAAGGGGGCCTTATTTAGAAGGCAGCGTTAAGCCACGTTAAGTGGCTTAACGCTGCCTTGTAAATAATGTGAGGCCCCTATTGCCATCATAATGTCACTGAAAGTGACGTTGTAGTGGCGATAGGGGCTTGTAAATATGCCCCTAAGTGCTTAAATATTATTCCCCATGATTGGCTAGAAAGAAGCTATGGCCAAGAGATCAAGGACTACTGTCATCAAATACTGGCCAGTGTGAAAATCCCAGCATAAAATGCGCCATGAACACGGTGTAAACAAAGCTTTTTTCTAATCCATCAAAAATCTATTATAGAGCCCCAAATATTCCAAGTTTTACACTATAGTCTTAATCGCTGACAAATAAATCCTCTGGTCCTATAATTGATCTGAGCTTTACAAGCCAATCACCAGCTCCTGGTCTTTCCATCTCTGCATAATAAGTGCTATAGTCACCTAAGAGCTCCACAAGCATTGAGATCTTCTTTGTTGAATATATCAAGCTCACTGCCTCCCTCCCATCGGTTATAAGCAGTGCTTAATTTCAGCAAGTGGTTTCCAGTGCTCGGCACCGGCACTTAAATGTCAACATCAGCACTTACACAGTTGTTTATTGGTTCAAAATACTTTGAAAATTACTAATACCTGCCAGACGCACAATTCTTATAGCTTTGGGGCAGTGCTTAATTTGTGCCGGTGCTTAGCACCGGCACTTATTTATCAGGGCCGGGTCTACACTGCCACTGCAAACTCACATCAACGACGTGACTGCACTGCAGTCTGTACATCATGTGTCAAACATAATTGAGACTGACTCATTGCAGTGTTGTTCAGACTCTGTTGCAGTCTCCAGAGTCCCTCGGTGAAGAAGAGTGTTGCTGCGCTGCTGAGAGAGCGAGCCCGATAATAAATCTATTGTCCATGCAATCAGTTCAGTGTTCCCTTCAGTTCAGTGTTGCCGGTGGGCGGGCCACTGATTGGGCTCTATTTGGTTCTATAGGGGTAGGGGGCTGTGGCAGCTTGCGTAACCTTTTTTCATTCCAGGGACCACGCCCCGGCACACACGCATCGCACGAGTCACCACCAGTTAGCACGACATCGAGGCGGGCACTTAGAAGCAGCAGCAGGCCTCTTAATAAAACCAGTACCACCAGCAGTAACCAGTAAGTAATAAAATAAACCAACGCTTCTTTTTCTTGCGCGTGGTGACGGTCATGGAGTCAGAGGCCTGAGCAATCATGCCACCGGCGCCAGGCGGGCACCGTGTGCAATGATCCGGCCCCCAGGCCAGGAGGCTGGAAGGGCAGGGCCTTGCCCTTGGCTTAACCCTTGTCTAAAGTATCTATAAATACTGGTTTGACTTACTTTTACTTGGCTCAAATCTGAAATGAAATGCTGTTTTCTTCTCTTTCGGAATCTGGATATTTCTATCCTGATTCCTACATCATCAAGACTCGTGGCTCAGCCGCTCAGGTTGTTTGTGTGGTGTATGCAGTCGATTCAGTCTCTAACACATAGAGCAGAGCTATTTCTTTAAGCATTTTATATTCTTTCTTCAAGAATACGTATCAATACAAAGAGTACGTTCGACCTTGCAAGGAGCCTTCATGAGAAATAATGGAGTATTATACTTGGAAATGGTGAAGAGGGGGTCACTCAACAGACAGAAACACGGTTTTCCTCCAGACGATGAATTGTGGCTTCGTTTATGACCGAGTTTGCTTTCATTCACCCTCCTCCAGGCATTCACCTGAGATGTCTTATTAACCGAGATAAACACCCCCTGGGCTCTATTTTCAGAACACCGTAGCATTGCTTCACAGCCCTTATTATAGGAGCTGGGAACACCTTGTGCACTTTTATAAATAAATAGTTTCTGATGGCTGTTGCACACTGTAGCATAGGTACTGCTTTGAGGCCATAGAATTAGAGCTAAGGAAAGGCTGTGAACCTTTCGCTGAGTTTCTGTCTATCCTCTGTGACTCCCCGGCATGTCTTTAACTTTATTGGGCCACAAATAGTTCGGAAGGAACAGAGAGAGCTCTCATTCACAACTCTTTCTCTTCTATAGGCAGTGCATGCGAAATATCGCTCCAGTTCATAAGAGTTAACAAATCCTTCGCCTGCAGCACCTGCAATTCTCATCCCCAAGTCGAGGATATTTTCTCAGTCTAGACTAGGCTGTGTCACGCTGGGTTTTGTTGGCCCTCTTGTTTAATTGCTGATTTTTCATCCGTGAACCCCAACCTAAAACTTTGAATAAATACTTCTGAATTTTTAAACATGCCCTCTTAGCCTATTATATTTGCATCTGCGTCCCTCACACAGGCGTGAAATCATTTTATACTTGACAAAAATAAAACCACACCTCTATACACCAATAACGAGAGCTGTCAAAGACTTAATCAAATCCTGTACATCTCTGTCCTCCTGCTCTCGTTTTGTCACGATTCATCTCATCCCAGGCTATATGTGACATTTCCACGGTTTATGGCCTGCATGCCTATGTGTGACATTTCCACGGTTTATGGCATGGGTGCTTATGTGTGACTTTTCCTTGCTTTTTGGCCTGAGGCCTTATGTGTGACATTTCCACTGTTTATGGCCTGGGTGCCAATATGTGACATTTCCACAGTTTATGGCCTGGATGCCTATATGTGACATTTCCACGGTTTATGGCCTGGATGCCTATGTGTGATATTTCCACGGTTTATGGCCTGGATGCCTATGTGTGACATTTCCACAGTTTATGGCCTGGCCCGGGATGCTTATGTGTGACATTTCCAAGGTTTATGGCATGGGTGGTTATGTGTGACATTTCCACAGTTTATAGCATGGGTGCTTATGTGTGACATTTCCATGCTTTCTGGCCTGGGTGCTTATGTCAGGTCAACATTTACGATTTACTATGTTCTGAAAGTTAATACAGTTAAATATGTAATGAAAAATGTGTTGTTCACCATTTTGGTCTTTCTTTTTACAAATTTGTCTTGAGAGGAGTATCCCACCCAAACCCCTCTAGCAGTCGTTAGGCTTGCTCCGCTCGCTCCGCACTGTATGGGGGCTGGTCTAACAAAACTTGCCAGGGCTTCTTTGGGTTCCCAGTCTGGCCCTATATTGCATGGTTTTATTCAATTTTTCAGTTTAGAGTGTTTTCAGAACGCTTTGGTTCATTTTGTCACATAAGATATGTAAAAGTTGTATCTTTGAACTCACGACACACAATTAGACTCTATTAAAAATGGCATACCCTAGTATTGTACTTTCCCCCAATCGGCACAAAGAGCACTGAGAGTTTCAGGTGTCCCTTTTCAATGCATTAGTCATTTTAGCTAATTTATTTCAAATTGTGCTTTAAATGCACTTTTGATTTCATCTTTTCAAAATGTTCACAGGGCAGGGGAACCTCCTATCAAAACCTTACTTGGAGGAAGGCTCCCTTGCTGAAATTCGGATCAGTTATTACATCTGACTTTCAGCAGTGCCAGTTGAGGATGTGGGCGGAGCCAACAGAGTAAGTGGGTGGAGCCAGTGGATGAAGTGGGTGGAGGCAGGGGGAGAGTGGGTGTGGCCTTCTAAAAACATTTGAGCACCTGGACTTCATATTTTACAAATTAAGCACTGCTTTGGGGGCCTGGAATAGTCTCAATTGTCGCTCTTGTAAGAGTGTGATTGCTAGTAGTTGTGTTGGTTCTGACTTTGGCAGCGCTGGCAGGGGCAATGAGTGGTGCCAGCTGCAGTGGCCTCCTAAGAAGGGCCCTGGCACTTATTTTTTTTTATAAATTAGGCACTGGCTATAGGTAATCCTGAAACGTTTTTCATAGTATCAGGGCGAATTGGAGCACCAAAGCCATTAGCTGGGATGAAATTCTGCAAGCTCTGACCCCACAATATACCAATGTTTGGAAAACTAAAAGCATATGTTCCCAATCCCTAAATTGCAGACTTGTGCATCAATATAGGGCATGAGTGCTACTCCGCCGCAAGGCTTCTATCCACCATTTTATGTCCAAGGACTCAAGTACTCACAGTTTCATCAAGAATAATAAAATGTTCAACAATCTGCAATTTGTGGATTTGTTAAATATATCCTATCGGGAGGGGGTGGAAGTAGGGATGTGGCAGGTCCTACAGCACACCCAGGTCTGGTGGTAGTTCAGAAAGATAATGGGAAACAATGAGGCCTTTCCATCACTTTTCTTCTCATTCAGCATTAGCAGTTTCTTCAAATGGAGTGAAAAGTCAACTGTAATCAAGGAGAACCCAGAGACAACTGCTAACAAAGGGCAGCACATTTGATTGTCACATGCACCTAAATTTGCATTATATGGCTACAAATAGAAGCCAATTGCTAACTAACCTTTGTCACTCTATTGATCAGGTCCCATGGAGGATGAAAGAAGGAGGCATGTGAAAGGCACCAGTGTAAAAGAAAGTAGTTTTTTTTAAAGTTTACAAATCATAAAATATGAGGTTCATTTGGGGACTTTAACTGTCAAATGCAGTGCTAGGCAAGTTTCGAATTAAGGCGGAAACAAACCAATACGCATTCATGTTAACCTAGTGCACATGCATGCTGAAATCACTCTCATTTAGTAATGGTCTCTTTTAAATAACCTAACCGTGGGGAAGAACAGGGTTTTCACTGAACATGTATGAAAATCCTCTTTCCAGAAAGAAAAATTCTTTTCTAGAGTCCCCTCACCCACCAGGGTTTCCCCTAGGTGGCATGCTTCATCATTGGTGTCCTCTCAATCCGCTGCGGATTGAGGCGTGCTGCGACTTGCGGAACTACGTAGGAGCACTAAGTTGTGTAAAATGTGTAGTGCAGTGAAAGTGGAGTCGAAAAACAAAAAGTTAAAAATACCTAATTAGGGGGCTAATATTTTATTCCTGCCCCTAGTTGGTATGACTAAAATCAGGGGTTAATAATAGGAAAAAGCAGTTACTTCACACAAATCACAGACTCAAATATCAGTTTAGGAATAACAACTGTAAACTTTGTTAATACAGTCACCTATGTGCACATCTATGTTTTGACTTCCCATATTATGATTAAGGATTGGGGGTCTTCATCAGGACAAAGAGGTAGCAACCTATCACATGATCACTTCAAACAATAGACCAAATGCATCAGAATCCAATTTCAACTTATGATGAGGTGATAGTTTTTAAATTCAGACTACACCTTCTGATGCAGCAAATGCAGTAATAGTTTTTTTAATTGCAGCGCTGGTAATTCCTCCCTTATACGGGCAGTTCAATAGTTCATTTTCTTTTTCTACAAGCAGGTACCGAGCTACAGATGTTTAAAAATGGCCCCTGTATGTTGTATGTCAAAATATACTTTTAAATTGGCACAAAGGACTTGTTCAGAATAATGAAATGGCTAGCTATAGGGAAAGACTTTATGAACAAAGTAAAATGACTTTACAAAACACAAGACTTTCTATGTGCAGCACACATAGAAAGAGGAATATGCAACACTGGCACCTTTGCACCATGGTGCAAGGATGCCTGCGTCGGTGCTAGGCTACTAAAAGGGTGCCAGCGCATGGGAAAGGACAGAAATGCGCGGAATTGCCTTAAATGGTGACAGTGACCTGCAATAGTTACAGTTTGGCTCTGTTTGACATTTAAGAGGAATGACGAGACAGGGATTCCTGCCCTCCCATTTACTGTTAATACCAGCATCAGAACCATTGGCAGTGGCAATATGACAGTATAAAATTATCAAAACCCTCTTCCTTGTGGACAATATTGTGGTAACATTTTCTCATCCAGCAGTCTCTCTCAGTGCACATCTACAATTATTTTCCATTTTTCTAGTTCCATTATTTTCCAGGTTTTCTGGTTATCATATTATTTGGGATAAATGCAAGACATTTTACCCATGACAAGAACAACAACAGTAACTTAATTGGCTGGTAGCCTTTTTCAGTGAAAGGCTAATTTCATTGTATTTTATTGCGCTTACTACAGCTACATGGGGCACTGAAGTGCTTGTCTACATGAGTAGCACGCTACACTGTGTGGGGTGTGTGGCTGGAAGTATGTTGTCTTTGTTTTGATCCTAGAAGTGTATCTACTTTGTGCGTGATGACCACCGAGGTGCGGTTACCGCGTTATGGGACACAGTGCGTATCAGTGTGGTGGGGGATGAAATGTAAGAGACAGATGCACAGTTTTATGGTTTTCAGGATGCTGGTAGCTTTGTATGGCTCTGCAGGTCCCTTTATGGCATTTCATATGATATAATCTGGTTATCTGGTTCCTGCACTGGGTTGTTCAATCTGAGATTTTGTGCATAGTTGTGGTCCTGAGCTGGCATGGTTAGAGAGAGAGAAGTGGAGAGATCTGTTGGGATGGGCATTTTAATTATCATCCAATATCTGAGTGTCTTTGTGAGATGTAAAGAAGAGGTCAGATTGCATAGATATTTGGGACCTGCAGTGGTGGACTATATTAAAGTCCTTTGTATTAGCCACCAATATGTGACAGATCTCTTCAGTCATTCTATGCATGTTAATTTGGTGATGGCTGTTTTTTTGGCTGTACAGTGCTGGTGATGGACAACCCACATAGCAGATATTTCTTATGGGAATTTAAGAGGTATAAGTTATACTTTTTGCTGACCGCTGCATATTATTGTTTTAGTATTCTTGTGTGCCATAAGTGTCATACATGTAAGTCCAGAACTCTATAATGCCACAGTAAACCATAGGTCAACCCATCTTAGCTTACCTGCATATCGAAAGCAGTTTGCTGGTTGAGTTGTTTGAACTTCCTGGGTTGCAAGCTGAGGATTGCACTTGACGGTGCAACTGTTTACTGGTCTTTACTGGGCTCTGTTGCTGGGAGGTGGGTGGTGCACTTCTCTAGGAAATAGTTAAAAACATGGCTATCTTCAGAGGTGTATATGGGATCACTGACAGAATATCGATAACAAGAATATCGACCTACAACAATATCGAAGTAAAAATATCGAATACCAAAATATCGACTCCCTATCTACAAACAGGTAAGTACAAAAATATCGACTCCAAAATATAGTTGTAAAAAATATAGTCAGTCAAAATATCGAATTTTTTAAATGTATGAAAAGTAATGTAAAATTAATGAAATAATATATATAATTAACTAAAACATACTTAAAAATACTTAAATAACTTTAAAATTAATAAATAATTAATGTAACTTAAAAAAAATAAACATACATTAAAAAATTTTAATACATAAATATATTAACGTAATATTTATAAAAAATATTCAATATTTTTAGCGTAGGATAGCGGGACGGTAAAATTTACTATTACCACTTCAGTCAGTGCAACAGTAGGGAAAGCGTTGGATAGCGGGAGGGTAAAAATTACTATTCCCACTCCAGACAGTGCAACAGTAGGGAAAGCATTGGATAGCGTAGGAGTAAAAATTACTATTCCCACTCCAGAGAGTGCAACAGTAGGGAAAGCGTTGGATAGCGTAGTGGTAATAATTACTATTCCCACTCCAGAGAGTGCAACAGTAGGGAAAGAGTTGGATAGCGTAGGGGTAAAAATTACTATTCCCACTCCAGTGAGTGCAACAGTAGGGAAAGCGTTGGATAGCGTAGGGGTAATAATTACTATTCCCACTCCAGAGAGTGCAACAGTAGGGAAAGAGTTGGATAGCGTAGGGGTAAAAATTACTATTCCCACTCCAGTGAGTGCAACAGTAGGGAAAGCGTTGGATAGCATAGGGGTAATAATTACTATTCCAACTCCAGAGAGTGCAACAGTAGGGAAAGCGTTGGATAGCGTAGGGGTAATAATTACTATTCCCACTCCAGAGAGTGCAACAGTAGGGAAAGAGTTGGATAGCGTAGGGGTAAAAATTACTATTCCCACTCCAGTGAGTGCAACAGTAGGGAAAGCGTTGGATAGCGTATGGGGTAATAATTACTATTCCAACTCCAGAGAGTGCAACAGTAGGGAAAGAGTTGGATAGCGTAGGGGTAAAAATTACTATTCCCACTCCAGTGAGTGCAACAGTAGGGAAAGCGTTGGCTAGCGTAGGGGTAATAATCACTATTCCCACTCCAGAGAGTGCAACAGTAGGGAAAGTAATATTTTAATATTTTACTAAAAATAATTAATTATCAATACTAATAAATATTATTAATAACACTAATTACCAATTAATGAATTAAAAAAAAAATTACCAATTATCAAAATGTAATTACCAATTAATAATTAATTAACAATAAATTAATTATCAATACCAATTAATATTTATTAATATGTACTTAATTTCAATTAAATTACTTCCCACCCTATTCCCCTATAAACCCACATCCCGCTACAACTATTTAATTAATAGAATTAACATAATTACCATTTAATCAATTAAAAACTTTTTTACCAATTAATAAAATTTAATTACCAATTAATAATTAATTAACAATAAATTAATTATCAATACCAATTAATATTTATTAATATGTACTTAATTTCAATTAAATTACTTCCCACCTTATTACCCTATAAACCCACATCCTGCTACAACTATTTAATTAATACAATTAACATAATTACCATTTAATCAATTAAAAAATTACCAATTAATAACATTTAATTACCAATTAATAATTAATTAACAATAAATTAATTATCAATACCAATTAATATTTATTAATATGTACTTAATTTCAATTAAATTACTTCCCACCTTATTACCCTATAAACCCACATCCCGCTACAACTATTTAATTAATACAATTAACATAATTACCATTTAATCAATTAAAAAAATTACCAATTAATAAAATTTAATTACCAATTAATAATTAATTAACAATAAATTAATTATCAATACCAATTAATATGTACTTAATTTTAATTAAATTACTTCCCACCCTATTCCCCTATAAACCCACATCCCGCTACAACTATTTAATTAATTGAATTAAGATAATTACCATTTAATCAATTAAAAAATTCCAATTAATAAAATTTAATTACCAATTAATAATTAATTAACAATAAATTAATTATCAATACCAATTAATATTTATTAATATGTACTTAATTTTAATTAAATTACTTCCCACCCTATTCCCCTATAAACCCACTACCCGCTACGGAATTAAATTACGCAAAATTAAATAACATAAAATTCATTGCTTTTAAAAAATTAAACATACATTACAACAACTAATATACACTTTTAACACATATACTAACATACTAATACACTTAGAAAAATTCGATATTATTAAAAATTTCGATATTTTTTAATGCCTATATTATGTACTTCAATATTTTGACTATCGATATTACTTACCTTACTTTCGATATTTTTAACGACTATATTATGTCCATTCGATATTATGTCCATTCTATATTTTAGACTCGATATTGTGTCCATTCAATATTTTTGTTTCGATATTATGTCTGTTTACCGTGTATATGCTCCTGGGTGCTTCAAATGTTGTCTGGTAGTGAGTTCCAGAGCTTGGCGGCTTGCACTGAGAAAGCAGTGGCTCCTAAGAATTTCATATGGTGAGGTGGTATGATGATAAGTGGTGAAAGTCTAGAGAGCAGTGTTCTGTTTGATTTGTATTGCTTGAATTTAACGTGTAGGTGTAGATGTTCTTTTCATTGACAGAGATCTGTGGACAATGTAGAGTGCCTATAATCCTGCCCTTCTAGCTATAGTTAGCCAGTGGAGCGATTTCAGGACTGGAGTCAGCGTTATTTTGGGTGAAGGTAGAGAAGAAACTTTGCAGCAACATTATGGATGAGTTGTATTTTGCTAATGAATGAGGGTGTGCCCAGGTATAGTCTGTAGCCATAGTCAAGCTTGTACATTAATTTATTAAGATTAAAAGAAAGACAGAGAAGAAGCAAGTAAACATAAGTGTTTTGTTACAATGAAATACATGTTCCTGCACATGTGAGAGCACAAAAGGAAAATGTTTAACATTCATAATCCAGTATTATACAAAGGTGAATCAGAGTGTAAACGCCTGCATTACAGAAGTCATTTATCATTCATAAATAAAAACCTTTGGTGCATTTATAATACACTTAGGGCCTCATTTATGAAAGGGTTGCGTCACATTTGCACCACGCAACGTGGTGCATGCGTGACGCAGACCTCTAAGTCAGATTTTTGAAGCCACACAAAGTCACTATGCGTGCCTCTGAGTGGCTTAATAAATCTGGAGTAACGCAACACAGCACAAATCGCTGTGTTGCGTTACTCTGCCCTGGGTAGGCGTTCCATGGGCGTTGCGTGGGTGTTCTCACGCAACTCCCATGGATTTTGACACATCCCCAGATTTACAAGAACCTGTAAACCTAGGGATGCGCCAAAAACTTACACCTCCCAGGGGAGGCGTAAAGAGGAGAAATATCTCCATTTCTCCTCGTTTCTTCCTCTTTCTGTGTGTGCTGCATCCTGCAGCACACACAGAAAAAGGAATATGCCACCCAGGGTGGCTTGGTGCGCTGTACTGCATGACTTCCTCATAAATGAGGCCCTTAGTTTATTAGATAATCAAGAAGGAACACCAGTCAGGTGTGAACTAAGAGTAGCACAAAAACACCAAATATATTGACTTGTTTTGTGTGACTATGACTTCTTTGTGGTGCTATATGAACTTCAGTAAAAAGGACCACAGAAAGTGCTGGTATATATTAATGTGGCATTATTTAATAAGTAAACATCTGAAGGAAACGATTTCTTCTGTAATTAATTTTTTTAAGGTTGGCTTAGCTGTCTATTCACTGTAGGCAATGAGAACGGCAAAGTAAATTGAAGCCTGAATTAATTCATTATTTAAGGGGTGACATTTCAATGGTTATCATGAATGGAAAAACGCGGAAAGGCAAACCTCACTAATACATTACAAAACAAAATATCAATAATTATATTTTCAATCACAGTTACATTACAGCGGCAAATGAATATAGAGTCCTCAGTCAGTACAATTCAATCATCCAGCAGAAAGGAAGGGGAATTGGTATTAAATTTGCAACATACTTGCCTGGCTTAATAAGTAGGCCATACATCAGCACTGAAAGCAAACTAGAAAGATAAACAAGCAGTTCACACAGGAGCTCAATAAAACAAACTAAATGAAGAATGGCCAAGATGGAGGCTGCGCTGGATGCACTAATCTCAGCTCCATGCGATGCCCTCTTTAATCCTTCAAGTTTCCAGCATTCAGGATTGCTGAGAAGGGATGCCCAGTGAATGTAAGGGTTGACTGTGCCCAGTATGTGGTTCCTGTGTCCCTTGGCAATGATCAGGTTAGAGGCCTTGCCAGTGCGGGTGGACCCCAAGATGGCGACGGAGGTCTGCAGATGAGAGCAACGGCCCTGCCTTACCAGTGGATATTAAGGGTTCCTAGAGGTACAGAGGCCACCTGATGCATCGATCTTGCATCGATCTTGCACTACCATGGAGGGCTGCTGGCGCACCTGCCTTCAAAGCCTCTCATCCCTGGAACACTGTGGTGACTTCAAAGGACTCCACTGACACAGATTATCATGACACCAGGTAGGTGTTTGTGCTGGGACCGAATACTTGCATCGGCTCCTGGTCCTGCACAGCACCCTTTGAGACTGGCCTCTGCCCTAACCCTTCACCCCCGTGGGGGTTTACATCTCTATGAGCCTGACCTCACTATTTGACTGTACAGATTGGTTATTAGACTGCCTCGGTTCCATTGACTGTTTCCCACCACTGTGGCTACAAGGGCCAAACTACCTACCCAGTGGATGTCTCCCTCACCTCCGGGTTGAAAAATTATGTGTGTGCCTGTAGTTTTTCCCCGGTGGCACCCGTGGTGCACTGAGTTAGTCACAGGGGTGGATTGCTGTCTGTGTTCCCGCTCAGAGACACAAGAAAATGTCAGGGGTCTTTGACAAATAATGCTCTTGTTGCGGCCGAGTGGGCTGGCTAATGGGGCCCTTGTGCTCTGTGTCCTGTGGTAATCACTAGCCCAGGTACTTCATTCTCACACAAACATATAGCTGGCTGTAAGTAAGTCCGTTTTTATATAGCGCAGCTACTCACCCTTACGGGTCTCAAGGCGCTGGGGGCCGGAGTGGAAATTAAGTGAGCTATTGCCAGCTATTGCTGGCTGTTGGGGATAGACCGTGCCCCACGGTTACCAGTCTGACCTGCTGCGAGGGCTACTGTCCTAGATGATGGTCAAGCCTATAAACGTTAAGCCGTCCCCTTTCAAGGTCATAATGGAGGCACTGACATCAACACCAGCAGCTACGGACCCACTACTGCAAGTGCAATCTACACTAGAGAAACATACAGGGAAGTTTGATAAGCTCTAGACAGTAAAAGCACTCTGGAATCAATGCAGTAATAATTGAGGTAAACTTGCTTTGGGTGGATCACAGGAAGCTTGCCCAGCGAGTGGACAACAAATAATTTGCATTGACCTCCATGTGACCCAAATTGAAGGAGGTGCAAACACAACTATAAACCCTACAATCTGAGATGAAAAATCTTAAAATGAGAGCTAAAGACTCTGAAAGACGCTCCAGGTGCAACAATATTCAGCTGATTGGGTTCCCCAAGCAATCAGAGGGCAAGAGAATGGAGCTGTTTATGGAGGAATGGTTGATTGACACAGTCCTGTCCGGTACGGACACAAAATTCTTTTTAATTGAGAGTGTCCATCGAGTTCCGGAATGCCCTTCTCCATCGGGGGTTGCACCATGCATCATTGTTGCTCGACTTCTAAATCACAGCAACAGAGACCTCCTCCTGCAGCTTTGTAGAACTAAAGACCCATGGTTGTGTAATGGCAACAATATCAACACGTATCCAGACTACACAATGGAGGTATAGCGTGGGTGCAGCTCCTACATGGCAGCCAAACAACAATTGCTCCTGCTGGCATGAAATATGCCCTATTATTTCCTGCAAAACTGGGGAGGGACAAAAGACTCACTTTTACTCATGCCTAAAATACCTTGGGATATTAGTGAACAGGTTTCTAGAAGACACGGTGGAAGATAATATGAATCCATTATTAGACAAAGTGACAGCAGAGTTCACTAGTTGGCCAAAATCCAATTCATTAAAATGAATGTAGCACCATGCGTTAGATACATAATTGCAATGGTCCCCTTAAAGTTCCTAGGTGCTATTGTGTGTAAATTGAATAAGATAATTAAATCATTTAAACGCAACCAAATTACACACAACCAGGGAACGAATGGAATTGAGACTGTGCCATATGGAATAACATTGGCTCTCCACCCAACTCTCTTACAAAATATATGATAGATGATAACATGGGCACCATCAGCTGGGTATGCTTGGAAAAAGCCTTCTTTGGCAGTGCTGGGGGGGTGAGTTACAGCTGATAAAGGGACAACGCAAAGGTTAAACTCCACCATTCACTCACTTCACTACGCTTGGGATAAATCTCACAATAAATTAAGCATTAATAGAAGAATGCATAAAGGGGTTCCCATACGGTCTAATGGAAGCATATGAATTGAAGGGACAGAAATACACTGGCCAGACTTTAAAAACATGCTAGAACATTTTATCACAGTTTAAATCCTTTGCAGACACACAACAGGATTTTGGATTGCAAGCTCTACAATTTTGGAAGTATCAACAACTAGCATTGTCTTAAACAAGGATTAGCCCGAACCTCAATACACTATGAGATTCCCCAATACCTAATATACCTATAAACATGGACACACATATTACACATTTATTAGTTGGAAGATGGATGGAGAGAGTTGTTACAGACATGGCAAACAATGCTGGAATTCTAGGCTGAAATTAGCCCTGGGTAAAATGTAAATTATGCTGGTGCAATTTCTCGTAATTTTGTGATTTTTGCATTACAATAGTTATGCAAACTTACCCAAATTATGCCATCATGTTACTTTCAATTATTACATGGCATTTGTGGTAAATGTTTATAATGAATGCACAGGAACAAAAGAACGGGAGTGGCTGCCCTTTGTGACGCTATTTTTTTCACGAAATGTACCTTGCATCAAAAACTGGCTTGTGGCCACATTTCACGCAAAAGTATGAAACAAAAATGATGGATTTGCATTACATGTATTCACACGTAGTTTTGAAATATCAAATAATGCAAATTTCGCATACCCATAGTTGAAGTATGGGTTTTCCAAGATTTTAAACAACAGTGGTCTACAAAATGGCTGAGGTCAGCTTCCTCCAAAATCCTTGCCTTTCTCATCCATTTTTGCTGATCTCTTTTTTGCTGGCCTTAGGACTCTGCACACTTTACCACAGCTGACCAGTGCTAAAGTGAATGTGCTCACTCCTTAAAACATGGTAACGTTGACTAACTGCCATTTGGCATATTTAATTACCTGTAAGTCCCTAGTAAAGTGGCACTACAGGTGCCCAGGGACTGTAAATTCTACTGGTGGGCCTATAACACTGATTGTGCCACCTACTTATGTATCACTTTAAACATGTGCCAAGCCTGCCATGTCAGAGCCTGTGGGTGCAGTTTTAAACTGCCATTTCGACCTGGCAAAGTAACTCTTTTGCTAGGCCCAAGTCTCTCTTTTTAATACATACAGGTCACCCCTAGAGTAGGCCCTAGACATCCCTGGGCAGGGTGCAGTGTATTTAAATAAAATGGGGCAAGTATTTTTTAGTTTTACATGTTCTGGTAGTGAAAAACTCTTGAATTCGTTTTTCACTACTGCAAGGCCTACCTCTCTAATAGGATTACATTGGAGTTACCTTATTACATTTTATAAGTGTAATTTCCAAAGGGTAATAGGTAACCAGTTCATGTTTGGTGTCTCTAGAATCCTAATTTAAAATACTAACTTATGGTGAAGTCAGATTTTAAATTACAGCTTTGAAAATGCCACTTTTAGAAACTTGCAAAAACAACAAGGTGATGGATGGAATACTTGAATTAATCTCAGCCACTAGCAAACACTCGGGCCACATCTCAATCCATCATTGTTTGCCAACCATGCCACCTCAGTTTGGACCCAGCCATATGCAAATCATTCTTGACCCTGATCCTCATAGGAACAGTCCGGCCCGAACTGCCAGGCCAGGTCCTCCCTGAATCAGAACACAAGCAACCTAGGACTTGTTTCGCCCTACTAGCTTTTTGAAAGTTGGCATTTTTATTCCTTTGCTATTTAGTGCCTGTAGCCTGTTTCTGGTCATTTGACTGGGTGTAGCTGACAGCTAGGCTTTGTTTATTCTTCCACACAATAGAGAGCTTGGGTGTTACTGGATGGGCCATCACTGGCAGGATGGGAGCGAGGAGCTGGACACAGCCCCACTTACACATGAATAGGCTGTCCCGCCTCCACAGAAAGGGCTTCATAGCCCCTGTAGGTAGTCTGGAGCCAGGGCAGGGAAGGCGGGATGCCTGGGGACGTCAAAGGTAAACCTCTAGAAGCTTCTCCCCCACTTCAATGGCCCAACTGGGTATAAATGCTAGACCTCAGACACCACCACTTCAGTACACTACTGGATCCGTGGATACTCTGCCAAGAAGAAGGACTGCTGAGCTGCTAAAGCACTGCCACTCTGCCAGACTGCTGCCCATGCTGGAGTAATGCCTTGCTGTGCATCACTTGAACCCAGCCTCAGAGATATCCTAATTTAAAATACTAACTTATGGTGAAGTCAGATTTTAAATTACAGCTTTGAAAATGCCACTTTTAGAAACTTGCAAAAACAACAAGGTGATGGATGGAATACTTGAATTAATCTCAGCCACTAGCAAACACTCGGGCCACATCTCAATATAACAGGCCTCCAACAAACCTTGCACCTGCACCTGGACTCTGCCATCTGTGAGTCTACCCTGCCAACTGGTGCCACCCCAGTCCTGGAACCTTGGAAACCAGCCTAAGGTGCTCTGACAGCCTCTGTGGATCCAGCGCAACCAATGCATCTCCTCAGCTGCGCAGTGCACCCCGAGCAGAACTGACTCATTGCCACTACTTCTTGGATCGTAACAGCCGCAAAGACCCGCATCGTGTTGCAGCCCGTTGTCGTTGGTCGCAGGCCCTTTCATCCCTCGCTGATGTCAACCTTCAAGATAACACCAGACTCCGCAGGGCAGCCTTGCACCTTCTCAGAACCGATGCATCGCCCGACTGTTCATCGCATCCTCGACTCTGGACTTCGCATCGCAAGCCCTCGTCAACGGGATCCTCGATGACGATGCAACAGGACCTCACACCGCAGCCTCGCTGCATCTTCGAACCAACGCATTGTTTCAGCTGCACATCAAATCTTCGACTCAGATCCTCGAAACGCTCCGCAAACCAGGAGTAAAGGTACTTTTGTTCAGCAAGCCTAACTCGGTCCCTGTAGCCGGCTAATGCTCTATCGCAGTTGGACTGAACTCGTTACTTTGTCCCTGTCCGCTGCTACCAGATATCTGCAGTTGGTGCTTTACACCTTATGGCGCTATTTTCACTAAAATCTTTAAAATTGAATATCTCCAGTACTACTGATGGGATTTTTGTCATTTTGGTAATGTTTGATTTATTTTAATGTATTCTGTTTTTCTAACTCTGTTGTAGGAATGTTTTGTGGTGTGTTTTAACTGTAGTTTTGTTTGAAGTGTTTCACAAATACTTTACACATTGGCTCTGAGTTAAGCCCAACTGCTCTGTGCCAAGCTACCTGAGGGAAGAGCACAGGTTAATTTAGAGTTTCGCTTTTGCCTTCAACCTGAGAAGAATTGTGGTTGCTGCTTGAGAAGGGCTTCAACCCCTCAACAGTAACCCCAATGTATTACACTGGTGGCAGCAGTGGGATCTGAACTTGTGTTTGTGCAGTGCCTTACAGTAAATTGTGTGTTACACTACAATCCACATAAATAATCTACGACCATTTCAAGTTCAGACTCTCCCAGATTGGCCAGTTTCCCTCCAAAATGTTCTCTCTGACTGCTGTGCCTGAATCCACCTCTACAAGTATGGAGTCTGAGTTGGCAAACATGGAGTCCTACACTGTGACTCAGCTCAAGGAGTTCTGTAAAGAGAGGGGACTTCCAGCCAAGAGCACCACCAGGAATATGGAACTGCAAAAGGCTCTGAAGGCCTGGCCGGTGAATCGCTGAATGTTGCAGCAATAATGGTTGCAAACATGGACTCAATATAATGAGCCCCAGATCTCTTTGCCATCTCATGAACAGACCCAGAAAATCAGGCCATTTGGTTGATATCTAGTGCCCTCAGCGCAATGGCCGTGCGACCAGAATCTGGACCACTGACCAGCCTGGCTTATTCCAACATTTCATTCCTATGAGGTTCCATAATGCTAAAAAAGAGGCCAGGAGACATCTGGCTGCTGAACTCCCCATCTGCTACCACGGCTTAGACTCAAGGAAGGTGGCAGGCAGCCCCAGGCACCAAGGACTGACTAGCAAACTCATGCTACTAGTATCATATGGAAACAGTGTGCATCTGTTGGACCAGGCCCTCTCTGCCGGGTCACTCCAGATTTTTGAGTTCCTTGCTGATCCTGTTTTTGTTGGCTTTTAGGACTCTGTGCACTTTACTCCTGCTAACCAGTGGTAAAGTGCTTGTGCTCTTTCCCATAAACTTGGTAGAATTGGATAACACCAAATTGGCACACTTAATTTACTTAAAGTAAATGGTATTACATGTACCCAGGGCCTGTAAATAAAATGCTAATACTTGGCAGCAGTACTAATTGTGCCACCCACTAGAGTAGCACTGTAACACAGGTCTCCGGCCTGCCACTGAAGACTCTGGTGGAGTTTTAAACTGCCATATTAAAAACAAACCTTTTGCCACACCTAAACTTTCCTTCTTAATACTTATAAGTCACCACTGAGGTAGGCCCTACCCACTCCTAGAGCAGGGTGCACAAAAATCTCTGCCGCGCTACGTGGAGTTCCGCAAGCGGCGGAGTGTGTTAGGTCGCGCCGGTTCTGTTGATTTTTCGCGCTGGGTGTTTGTCCCGTGCTGGAAAATCAGGGCGAACGACACCATGCACAGAGTAAAAGGGAGCTGCTTCTTTCTGCCACTTGAGTAGATGTTCTACGTGAAAGGAAGCTTTCTCAATGCGAGCAGTAGTGGCCATCCGCGACCACCTGTGTTGAGAAATCTCGCCGGGGGTGGTCTGGAGAAAGATTTTCTCACTTTGCGCTCGCCAACTTAATGTTGGCGAGCATTAGCGAGGAATAAACTCCACTCTGCTACACGGACTAGAGTTTTCCAGAACTCCTCGCACTACGCGGAGTGTGAAAAACTCTGCAAACCCCGTGAGCGGAATGGAATTTCACGCCCAGGCCTTGTGCATGGTATTTAAATAGTAGGACATTTGTATTTTAGTTTTACATGTCCTGAAAAACTTCTCTTTTCTTTTTTCACCGTTTTAATGTTAGTCTTCAATAGACTAACACATGTTACCTTATTACACTTAATAAGTAACAACATCACTTGGGGAACAGATAGAGAAATATTTCTTTCACTCAACTGAATTGTTTTAAAAAATACTCTACAATGGTAAACTCAGATTTTAAGTTGCTATTCTGAAAATGCCACTTTTAGAAAGTTGGCATTTTTTTCCTACTTCAAATATGTCTTTCTGCCAGGGTCCAGGGTCACATGACTGTGAATGTCTCTCCTTTAGTTTGTTGTGTGTTCCTTCCACACATCGGGACAAAAGGCCCCGGGTGTGGGGTCGGGTGCTCCTCCCCTGAGAAGGATGTCCTGGGACTTAGTCTGTCCCTCCAGAGCTTCAAAGTGGAGCCTCAGGGCTATGCCCACACCCTTCCTGACTTCTAGGGGCTGCCTGCCACTGACAAATGCAGCTACCACCTATGCTAGCCTTCCCTTTGTTGCCCTATACAGGTTGGAGCCAAACATAGGAAAGAGGAAGGGTTAGACAAAGGGGACATCCCCCGTCAGAAGGCTGGCACTGGGTATAAAAACATAACACCCTCAGAACCTCTTGTCAGAACACTCCTGGATCTGTGGAAGATTCAGAAGAAGGACTTCCCTGCTGTCTGAAGAAGAAAGATTGTACCAGCTTGCCTTGAACCCAGGCTTTCCAGAAGTGATTTCAAGGGTCAGTTGGCTGACCCTTGATTTGACCTAAAGGGACACAACAAGCTTCCAGGGATTTCCCTGCAACTGCCAGTCTTACCAGGGCCACCTTGGCCTGCCTGAGCCCTCCTGCTGGCCTCTGAAGGAGTGAGTCCTGACCCCCAACAAGTGACCCCAGGTCCTGGACCCTTGGCTGGCATCAGAGAGTACATCTCCTGCCTCAAAGCCACAAGTCCTGTGCTCCAGGTGAAGATCCAGAAGGTTCAGGGCTATTCGTGACCGCAAACAGACTCCATGCTTCACCTGATGACTACCCACAACACCTGCCGAAGCAAATCTTCAGTGAAAACTGACTCTTCGCATCTGTTCCAAGAATTTGCATTGGCAGTTGACAATCCTCATCAGCTGGCAATGCAAATCTCCAGCGACAAACGACTCCTCATGCCAAACAGCGACCATCTGCGACAGCCAACCTGGTCCTCGCATGACAACGGTCTCCTTGCTTAGTCCGCACCGAGAAGCTCTGCTGCAGCTCCCGCGTGGACTTGGACTCAGGGAAGATAAAATCTTCAGTGAGATGAACCTGGTCCCTGTATCAAATCTGAGCTCCGTAGGGGTCAACTTGAACTTGTGACTTTACCCTATTCCAGTGCGACCAGAGAACCACGGGGGACATGTTGTGCTTTTCAATTTTATTTTCACCTGTAACTTTAAAAACCTATAACTCCAGTTCTACTGACTGGGTTTTTGTCATTTTGGTGTCCTTTTGTTTATTAAAATGAACTCAAGTTTTCTAAATTGGTTTGGGATTCTTCTGGTGTTGTGTTTTCACTTTCTTACTGTTTGAGTGCTGCATACCTTTTTCACACATTGCTTCTAAGTTAAGCCGACTGCTTTTGTCCCAAGCCTACCGGAAGGCTAAGCACATGTTTATTTAGTGACTTTTGTTGTTAACCCTGACAATGATTGTGTTTATTATTTGCGTGGGGCTTCCACCCCCTCACCCTCAAAACCAATAACATAGGAGCATATTATCAAGGGCTGGCAACACAATTTTCGCCGCTTTAGCGTCCGTTTTCGGGCGAAAGGCGGCGATAATTTTATCGCATTATTTACAAGGACACACTAGCGCGTGTTTCAATGACTTAGCGCCCGTTTACAGCACGCCTCGCATCGCATCGTTAATGAGATGCAAAGAGGCGTGCCTCACAAATCATCATGGAATAATATCGCTAATGGGGCATCGCGATATTTACAACGAGGCCCCGTCCGGCGAAGCGATAATCATATTCGCGCTAACTCGGCATTAACGCTGCTTTCTAATGTCTGCAAAAATCAAGACTTATGTATACATTACATGGGGGGGTGGATTATGGTGATACGACCACAGGGTCGTATCGGCAAGGTTATCACAGTTTTTCATGCAACATCGCTGGTTTTTCAACGATGTTGGGCCCATTTCCCCCGCTATCGCTGGAATATTTATCGCCATTGCGCTATGCGTTGTTAATACAACGCTAGCATGGTGATAAATTCCAGCGATAGCCGGCGATAAGAAAATTCGCGCTAGGCGCGGCCAGCGATAATTATCGCTGCCGCTTGATAATATGCCCCCAAATTTCTTACATCATCGAATTCTGATAGAGAACAGAAAGGGGTGAAAGAGTGACCTATCTTTTTATGTGTGGACACTACGCACTCCCTTATGAGTCGTAAACGTACACGAAAATGTAAGTTTAACTTTGTGAATCAGGCCCATGACCTTTTAGCTATTCCAAAAATTAACCGATTATGGAGATATTCTCAAAGTTAACTTTCACCCTGGCGTTATGGTGCTTCTCACGCAATGAACAGGAATCTAGAATCAGATAAAATGAAACAGGAAATTATACTTCTTGTTTTAATAGCAAGGATAATGAAATGGTCCAGAAAGTGATATGGGAACAGCGGCTCTTTTGGAATCATTCAGCTAAGGGTTTTCCAAAATTGGTGGAGGGGTCGTTTAATGTGTCACTCAATAACTCTTCCCATATAGCGTCAAGTACCCAGGTTGAAGGATTACCGGGTCACCCCTTGTTATGTATGTAGAGTGGAAGAGCCATGAAAACTACCTTACTAGGAAATTCTATTAGGCTCTGTTGATATGATTCCACAGCAGCCAAGACGCAACCGCATCCAGTAGCACCATTCGTGATGATTTATTTACGAGGCATTTGGTCCAAGAGCTTGTTTAAATATTTATGCGTTACAGTCAAAAGAAAGTGAACCGGAAACAAATATGACTGTCAAGGCTTCTAAATACAACTATAATCTGTTTCCTCTGCCAGACACCGTCCAGCTGTTATGACACATAGATTAGGACCACACTTTTCATCTCTTTGGGTAAAGGTAATCACTGGGACTCCACAAACTCCCAGCAAATATTTATACCTATGCAGGATGTATGGCTGGTCGATTAGTCTATTGGACCTATAAAAATGAATGCAAATAATGAGTGCACCAAAGTCATATTTGTGCCGCTGTCAGTGGAATTTTCACCCACATGCAAATGAATGGAGAACAACATATACAAACGGAAATTGCACTAATTTTTGGTGCCCAATAAGGCTTCCCATGCAGCTTTAGATGGCCTTCTGCATTAGATTGAAACCTGGAGGTAAGTGTCCTGGAAGACTTGAAAAGAGCTCAGTTTGCACTCATCTCTTAATCAGAGCTAGCATAAACTGAACATAAATTGACAATCTGCCCTCTGACATCTGCAGGAGCGCAAATGTCCCAAAAGTTGCCTGTTACACTTGGTGGTGGATTACTTAGCTTTCACATCAATCAGGGACACAGCTAGATGTGAGAATTAAAGTGAAGCAGCTTCCTTTGTGTGTGTACAGCCACACCCCAGAGGTTTGTAGTGTCGGAGGAGCTTCAGTGTTCATGCTTAAGGATATATTATGAGGCTGGGGTGCCATGGCCAATGACCACCTGCCCAGGCAAGGCTCCAAACTTTTTCCTACTATCTATGACCTCAGATTAGGTCAAGGTGCAGCAATGAATAGGCCATGTTACAACGCATGCTATTACAACGCGGTCATTACAATGACCACGTTGTTACGCAGCATACCATTACAACTCCTACAGCAAGTCGTTGTAATGACTTGCATTGTAATGGTATGCGATGTAACAATGCGGTCGTTGTAATGACAGCGTTGTAATGGCATGTGATGTATCAACATCGTTGGAAACGATGTTTACCGCACCAACAGTTAACAATGCCTGGAAATGGTGATGCTAGAGCAGTGTGGGGCGGTGATGGGAGAGAGGCAGTAGGGAAAAGTAGCCCAGCTGCGTTCCTTCTGTACTCCCTTGTGCCCCATCATCACGTCTGTTACTGTTACTCTTTTCCTTCAGACCAAGCAACTGAACTCTTTAAAAAAAAAAGAAGGTCTCAAACTGTTCAGCTGAACCTGCAGAAGGCGTACAGGATTGGATGGGCATAAGTTAGCACCCTCTCTTTCAGTGTTCAATATGGTCAGTCAGATAAACTTATGGGAGCCAGTAGGTGACCTGCAACAAGAGTGCATATCAAGTCATGCACAAGCAGTACATTTCCGTTCTCTGCTGCTGTGATTCTTAGGGTCCTGTGCAGAGCCTCTGGAGAGCAGAGAAAATCAGAAGGTGTGAACGTATTGGATATGCCTTGGACCTTGTGAGAGGGGTCTGCAGTCTTGATACATGGGGCCTGATTCACAAAGGTAAGTTACACTTTTGAGTAATTTACACTTCTGAGTAAGTTTACTACTTTTTGCTTATTCACAAATTCTGAGTGTAAATTACCACTAAAAAAACAGTAGTAAGTCCAGTCCACACATGGCCAACAACTGGCACTGCAACACTCTCCCATAGAAAATAGTGGAGGTGGGAAATTAAAATAAAATTCAACAGGAAATAAGGCTAAATTAAAATATTTAAAGGAGTTAATATATAAATAAATATAATTTAATGTTAAAGATATATTAAAATAATACATATTTACTATTTAATGTTAAAATATTTTAATGCCCTATTTTGATTTAAAAATTAATGTAACAATGTTTTAATTAACATATAACTAGAGACATTTTAATTAATGTTATACAAAAATGTTCATAATAATGCTTAATAAAAATAATTTTTCTTTAGGTGGGAATTCATTTTTTTGATTTAAACTTGGAAAAATATTTTGGATTTCATATATTTCCAATATTTAAAGATTGTTTCCAAAATTAACTTAATTTTCAAGATAATGCGTTTTTAAAATGTTCCTTATACTTTACAATAGGGCCCCTCCGCAGCCGGTGGTTCTTAACTGTAAAAGAAAACCACTTTATTAGTTCACTGTAAAAGGGCTCAGTTCACGAAGCTCTACATTCACTACCTAGGGGTTACTTCTATTTTTGGAGAAGACTTCTGACTTTATTAATTTACAAAGAATCTCACAAGTATTCTTGTAGTGCTATTCCAATTTTAGATATCCAGGTGCACTTCAATGAGCAAACATTTTGTATAGGAAATTTCCACCAGGAAGAAAATTTCACATCATTATATGATGCAGAAATGCATATTAGCAATTGCAACATTTTTCACTAAGAGGAAAATATTTTTGGGAGACATTTCTTCTTCTGTGGAGAATCCATTTCCCCCTACAAATCTCCTAAATATGGGAGTGGCCACTCCCTCTTGTGCCCTGTAAAAGCATTTATTCTGACATTTGAAAGAACTGCTTTTGTATGCGTTTCCAGGACTAATAAGTACCTGCAAAATCCTCATTCTATACACATATATGAAAAACAGCTGCATAAAATCAGTTGAGAAACAATGTAAAATTAAAAGAAGCACAAGCATCAGCAAAGCCCATATGTATGACTTATAAATGAAAGTGCTTCTTTATTCATTGTTTGTATGTGAGGTTGTCTGGATAAGACTGAGGATAAATGTGTGAATCATTTCACAGTTAGAGGAATAGATGAGGGAGTGAATTGATGAAGGTATTGGCAGGTGGACTGATTGATGAAGCAATGGGTGGGTGGATAAATTACTGAGTGCATGTTTGGAAGAGTGAGTGGATACATAGAAGCCTAAATGAATGGTTAGGCATCTAAAAGGATAAAGAGGGCATTATGTGGAGCAAGGGCACTAGGGGGTAAGAGTAGGGTAGTGAGGTGAGTCGTGTAGAAGAAGGAGTGGTGTATGGGTAGGGAGAGTGAATGGGAAAGTGATGGTCTATATAGGTGTGTGAGTGTATAAATCGGAGAAAAGTGAAAGAATGCATGCTTAAGGTGGAGAGGTCATGAAGGGAAGGGTGAGAAAGAGCATAGCAGGGATGATTTAAAGGCATGGTATGGTTGATCAGAGGGTGGCAGAAAGGAAATGGCAAAGAAGATGCCATGGGTGTTGAAAATATTGACCTGAACTGAAAATAATACCTTCTGGTCTGGTTGGGGTTCCGCTTCAACCGCCATAAGGTTCCTATTTTTTACTTGCAAGCAGGACTTGAGAAATGACAGCTGGGTTAATGTGCCTGCCGTTGTCCAGCACAGTGCCAGGAATGAAGGGGAGATTATGGAAGAGCTGTCCAACTGCAAATGCATGTCTTACAGGTGGGCTGGCCATTGATGTGACATAGCCCTAAAGCACAAGCCATGGTGTGACACATGCCAGGTCAATCAAACTGCCTCACAACAATATTGCCCTCAGCTGCCCCACCAGCCTGCATCACCCACTCCAAGGGCTCCTGGTTTGGCAGTTCTGGTTGGACTGATCCTACTGGAGCCGGGCCAAGGCTGATTGCATATGACTGGTTCCTGTCTGAGGTGTCACAATTAGCAACAAAAAAAAACATGTACTAGTTTGTGGCCCAGAGCATTTACCAGTTTCTGTGATTAATTCAAGCAATCTATTTATCACTTTTTTGTTTTAGTTTGAAGTCCCAAGTGAGACAAGTATGCCCAGATGTGGATCCCGTGCTTACTGTGCCACTGAAAACAAGCTGCACCCTACTAGGGAGGTCCAAATAGGGTGAAACCAGTCTTGGGTTCCTCCTCCTAGGAATCCTGCACAGGCAGTTTTGTTTGGACTGTTCCTATTTGAGCAAGACAGGGCTTTTTTGAATGTGGCTGGCACATGTCTGAGATGGCACGGTGGGCACAAGTGATGGACTGCCTTGCAGACCAGTGTAATATACAGTGGATAAGATTAATCAACGCAATCCACTCATCCCTTTTAATTTTCCTCAATATTTCTCTTCCATCGCTTGGGAGACCCTGTGCTTCTGGATTCTGCAGGGCTCACTTTCACCCGTCCCCCCTTCTCTCCATGCACAGGTTAATTCAGTGCACAAAGGTAACCTCACAGTCCATGAAGTTCCACTTTTGTCTGTGGAGGCTTGCTCACACCGCGTAAGGTGTGATAAGGACTGTTGTGATTTGAGGCACAATGTCAGATACACCAACATCTGGAGTTTGCACCGTAAGAAGACTGGGGTAAGTAGTGTCCCTTACAAGTTTTGCTTGGAAACATCCCCCAATCCCTGCCATGTGAGGGAGATAAAATATGTAAGCACTGCAAACATACCCTTAATTGGAGGTAAATTTCTAGCACCAACAAAATGTGGCAGAAATTCCACCATCCTAACTGGCTAGTGGGAACATTCTGTCAAATAGTTCTGCCTCCATTGTGGGTCCTCTCACCGAGGAGACAGCTTCTTTGATAGAGAAACCTCTGCCACTAAGGCAGCAAACCCAAATAGAGTGGACTTTCAAATGCCAGAGCTTTTGATAGCATAAGCATGAAAAACTGGTGGGCGAAAACACCAGCACAACTGTAAATTATCCCACAGCCACAGGTATGTTGGAAGATGAAACAGCGAAACACAATAGGATGATGTACAGAGCACTGAAACTTTTCAGACTCTCACCCCCAGTCACTATTAGATCTAGGTTAAATTCATCATCATTCAGCCATATGCAAATCAGTCTTGACCCTGTTCCTCAAGGGCACAGTCCAGCCCGAACTGCCTAGCCAGGTTCTCCCTGGACCAGAAACAAGCCTCCTGGAACCGGTTTCACAGTAACACCCCTCATATGCCAGGCTAGCTTGAATCCAGTAGCAAAGGGAGCAAGGGACCAATGTCTGGGCATACCCTGCAAACTGAGGGAGAGCAAAGCAAATACAATAGATGAATAAATAGATTTAAAAAAAAAAAACAATAGGATGATGGACGGAGCGCTGAAACTTTTCAGACACTCACCCCAGTCACTATTAGATCTGGGTTAAACCCCTCATCATTCTTTTGCTCACTTCGCCACCCCAGTTCAGACCCAGCCATATGCAAATTAGTCTTGACCCTGTTCTTCATGGGAACAGTCCAGCCCGAACTGCAAGGCTAGGTCCTCCCTGGACCAAAACAAGCATCCTGGGACTGGTTTCGGGGCATCACTCCTCATCAGTCAGGCTAGCTTGAATACAGTGGCAAAGTGAGCAATCAAACAAGGATGGCGGTGCATGTGTGGTCCAAAAATCAATGCATTACGCTCCCCTTGAACTTCCTTTGAAGGTCCATTGAAAATGTAAAGAGGCCCACAAAACATCTACGTAGAAGAAGAACAACTGCAGAATAAAAGACTTCTAATAAAAGTATGAATTTATATGACCGTTTTCAAACTCTGCACAGGGAGAGTTTTGTGGTTTATTAGGCTAATAACTTATAAGCCCCAGAAAGAAGCCTTTCAGATGTAAAACAATGAACCACTGTTAAGCAATTTCAACATGCAGCTATAGCAAGAGTAAAGGACACTCCTTGACTTTTACGGGTTTACATATGTTAGGAAAATTATTAAAGTGATAGATTAAGGTGAAAGATCTGAAACAATAAATAAAGCATGGAAAAAGTGATGTGATAGGGTTACCTTCAGACATTTAATATGGATCTATTGTTCAGTTAAAAAAGAGAAGTGCATAGAAAAGGTTCAAGACTGCAGCAGAGGTAGCTGTGAGGAAGTAGGGAATCCTGATATTAGAGGGGTTACAACTGAAGCAGTTTGAGGAAAAGGAATCCCACATGAAGGCTCTGGTGTGTCCTTACGGAATGTAAGAAATACAGTCACTGGGCCAGCACTTCTTTTGGGTGACTTAAGGCAGATGCCTTTCAGAGGAAATTAATGGTCCTACTAAATGCCCCTCCTTGGTCTATGACGAGCGCTCCACCTGGCAAACTTCTATTTAGTCTCAAGGACTGACAATCCTTGCACTATTTCGGGTCCTGGAGATCCGGGTCGATTTGCGGACATTTCACCACAGGACAAACAATGACACACTATAAAATCCAATGTTTTCCCCATTGTGATTGCTTATTTTCTTTTTTTTACCGAGGGTGCCTCCTCCTCCTCCTCCCCTGCTGCCCTCTCCACTCTGCCCACAGGTGGTTTGCTACCTACAACTCCAGTGCTGTTTAATTAAATGCTGCAATGCAGGCGGCGAAATGTCAGTCAGCATAATTAAAACAGCACAAAGTCGGCATACCATATGGGTCTGGTGGCTCTGTGGACTAATGCATCCATCTAAGACTCTGTATTTGACCTCATGTTTTCAAGTTCGAACTTTGATGGGTCTACTCAGCCATTGATCCTTCTGAGGTTGATAAAAAGAGTACCATTAGTTGGGTAATACAATTTAAACATCTGTTATTTCTGTTATTTCAGTGCCAATGTAACCTTCAAGTTGGACATTTGATTTACAATTACACATGTTTTTTTATAAGAAAGTGTGCTGGAGTGTGGAGCATATTGTAGGAATTTGGAAAGTACTGAGATGGACCATACCACATCTTTCCCTCCTAGTACAGTCACTCACACTAGCGCAATGGGATATCCCCATTCTATCACAATGGCAACAAATCAATTTTTTTACACTGTTATATATGCTTTCTACTGCAATATAGTCATAAACTTGATAAATGTTTGTATAACTTTCTGCTTAGACATCATAAAAGTGGGGAATAGAAATGCTTGACTCTGGACCTCTTCCATGTCATCCTTTTTGCTCGTTTTGCTATTAGAGATTTTTCATTTATTGTTTGGCACCAAGACCCTCTGACCCATCTTACGATTTTAGTGCCCTGAGATTCGAGTGCGAGTGCGACCTGGATTCGGGGTCATCACCGAAACGCGCGTCGGCGCAAACTCTGAAGATACTACAGGGGGACCATTGTACACAATTATTGTTTGCAATATACCAATTAATGTGTTGAGAAATCCTCAATTTATGATATCTAGAGAAACAATATCATTATTACCCCAATGAAGTATTGATGGTAACGCTAGGCCCTCTCGAATACTTTATATATTTTGTTCTTCAGACTGTTGATACTATTCGTGATGTTGCTTCTTTTTAGTATGTGACTGAATGGTGTATGAATGAGTGAATGTGTTTGTTGCATAGGTTTTTGGTACTTGATTTTCATTTTTGTTATTTTTTGTTATATGCAAGCAGATATAGGTTTGATAATAAATTATGTAATCAATTTTTGTATAAAAAAACTTTATAAAAACTATAAAAATAACTCTGTTCTCTATTTTCTGTATAAGTTCATTGATATACGTCTATTCGCCTCGGTTCTGGTGACAGTTGTATATGTCTCTTGTCTCCTTTGAGACTCCTAGTGAGCATTTATAAGCTCGTGAGAAT
Source organism: Calotriton arnoldi (assembly GCA_963921515.1). Classification (NCBI taxonomy): domain Eukaryota; kingdom Metazoa; phylum Chordata; class Amphibia; order Caudata; family Salamandridae; genus Calotriton; species Calotriton arnoldi. The sequence goes on from CAWUFW010008363.1 coordinate 651,980, forward strand.
TTCTGCCAACCAAAAAAATATATATAGGCAGGAACTTTTGTATTTGTTTCGGTTTGTATTTTTCCCCTGATTTTCCTACCTTCTATCAGTTGTTTACAGGGCCCCTCACTTTTGTTACAAAAGAAAATAGAGACGGCTGTAGGAATAGCATCACAGGATTGCGAAGGATTATATATTGAAATGGGTCATGGTTTAATTCTTAGGCATTGAGAGGTAGCGCTTGATGTCAGCAAAGCTTGTGGTTCTTTGATTTTTAGGAACTTTCATTGCTGATATGGTTTGATCCCCACCATTTTATGAAATTCGATTGTTCTGGATTGCAAGATTGAGATAGGGGTGCAGCCCAAAGTCTGGGATATTTACTGTGACAGCACACAGGATCTGAAAGAGCAGGTCAGCAGTGAGCTTTAGAGTTTTATACAGACTGGCTTCTTCACCCCAAACACATGCAGGAATACTTCTGCTCCACGTTTAGAACTAGATTGTCAAATTTAGCTTTATTCGACCTTCCAGATTTCTGCTTCCTCTGTTCTATGGGTGGAACCAAGTACAAAGTAAACGAGGTTTTTTTTGTGAAAGTTGGCCAGGATTTGAACATTTTTGGTTTTGAATGTTTTGAGTTATTTTTTTAATAAAAATGTGCTGGTGATAAGGACCATATATAGACATTACAGTGTAAGATATTTACCTTCCGTTGCCCTCACTCTGTAAACAAATGCTGGAAAATGATTTTATGTTTGGCTGAAATACATAGATTCATCATTTTCGGTCACGTTTGACTATATTATTAAAGTTTACATCATGGTCACACACGGGCAGGAAGTCGAGTTCCTGTTAAAGCTGCCACCTGAAGATCCTTCATAAATTAAGGGACAAACATGACGCAAAAGCCTGAGTCCACTGTACCTAATGCGCCCCAGCAGTGGGGATGCTTGTCATCACTTAAGCCCAGTAAGGCTTGGCATACATCCATTGGAACCATGACTACATCAACAGAGCAAAACTGCTGTGAATGACCAATGCAGCTGAAGAGTTCGAGGGCCCTGTAGCCTCATACACCATTGAACCATCGAGATTGACTCCACAACTCCGTTCAAAGTTTAGCTATACATTTAATTGTTTTTGGTATGGTTTAGCAGAAATTAAGGGGCGGGGAAGGTGCTTTGATTAAAAAAATATACCTCTGATATTTGGGGATTGGATAATTCTCCCCTCCAACCCTCTGCCCATCTTGATGTAGGTGAGGTAAGAAAAGTGGGTGGTGTTTTGTCCTCGGTGCAGAGGAATCACATGAGTCCTTCACGGTTGAGTTTGGACCGGATCCAACATTGAGGTGTTCTTGAAATATGCAATTGCTCAATGGCTGAAAGTCTGAGAGAGGGGGAGGAAAACGGACTATCTTTTCCCTCAAAACCTTCACTGATTTTCACTGCTTGTGGTGCAATGACGTATTTTTTTTAATAGCTTTTATTATTTTAATAAATCACCTCAATTTCGGGATATTTATTTTTCTGGTTCCATTTCTTTTCAGTTTTTTTCTAAGCAATAGAGCTTCATGAGAGCTTTTTATTGTAAAATATGCTTCATTTATACCTGCATGCTTCTACAGCAAGGTCTCCTTTATGCTAATAGTACGTTGGTTGTATCAGGAAATTTATCTCTAAGGGAAGGAGGTTCATTAGGAAATATGAACTCATGTATTTGTTCTGGTGAATTTCCCGAGTTGTTCCTGCTGGAGACAGCGACGTCACACAAAAAGATTGAGCTCTCTTTGCAAGAACTTTAAAAATAATAAATAGCACGTTACACGTCACCCTGAGAAATATCGCAAGCACGGAGAGATCAGATTTTACTTCCAAAATACACAAAATAAACTGATTTGTGGAGTGCCTGACCGAGGTGTGTGCAGAGGTGGATATCAGGCACTGACTGCAAGCGTCCAAAAGAAACTACATGGGTTCAAGATCCCACAGCACGTTTGGAAAAACATCAGCGGTTCTTGTGTGTAATATGGACGGTCTCTGTAACGCCACACTGCTTCTCTGACATTTTAATATTTATCTTTCCAGTAATGAATGCATATTGGGATAGTGGTGGAAGGAAGTATGAGAGCTTTAACGGAACAGCAGACTTTGTGCCTCATTTAAAGTTTGACGGACAGGCCGTGAACTCTGGGGCGGGGGCGGACCCACTTCCGCCTGCTCACCTAACTTAAAGTCTGCTGCCGCTAAGATGAGGAAGTTTTGCTGAAAGTGCTGCTGCCCACATGGCGAAGGGAACTTTTAGTTAAATGCAATGCCGGTCCAAATCCCATGTCATATCAGCCCCGTGAACACTTCTTTTTGTTTTAAAGAAAGAAATCCCCAAGAGTTTTTCCCCTGCAAAACAAAAGCAAACAATGTCAGGGGGCGCAGCTTGGGGGAGGGTTTGCGGTGTTACACCCCCCCAAAAAATGTATTTTCAGATAAATAGTTGGGTCAAGGTGCTTTCAGTCAGGTATGGTGAGGTGCTGCTAGATTTCACCTGGGATTTTTGCTTGCATACAGTGACAAAATCACACACACACACTCTCGCTCTCATCTCTGTTTTGAAAGCCCTAAAAAATGTTGATTTTACAAAATATTGGGGCATATTCTCAAGGACTTATCGCCGATTTATCGGCACTTTAGCGCCGCAAAAGTTGCGATAGATTTTCCGCCCTATTCTCAAGCTCGTGCAAACTGCAGAAATCGCCAGTCTTCCAGCGATAGCTGCCGCAAAAAACATCGCCACGGATGAGAGCGACAACTAACGCTAATGATATGCAGAGTAGGCGTTCCTGTGCAAAAACACACGAAAACACCACTTCGCGATATTCTCAAAGACCAGCCAGATCTGCGATGCGATCCAAAAACAGGCGATAAGGCGCGTTAGCAGCAGGGATCTAACACCTGCCTCTGACTGGTGTTAAGCAGGACGACAACCTGCAGTATGAAAGGGAGCCCAGCCCAGAGTCACATCTGAAGACCAACAGATGCCATGGAGCCAATGATCATGCAGCTTGGAGACCCACGAGGGCCACAATACCCACCACCCACAGGACCCCCCCCGGACTACCACCCAGGCAGCGCAGAAGAAGACAGCGGGCGTTCCTAAAACGCACCAGCCTCAGACACTCAACGCCAGAGGATGCCATTGTCCACTACAGGCTCAAAAGGACAACCATCCTCCGCATCCTGACCCACATTGCCCACAGGCTGACAGTACCAACACAGCGGAGAACCAACAGGGGCGGTGCGTCCATTGGGGGCGCTGGGGCGTTGCCCCACCGCCCGCGCCCGCAGCTCCCTCGGCGTCTCTGAACTTAAGTAAACTCAGTTTACTTAAGTTCAAAGAGGCCGAGGGAGAACTGACAATCATTGTCAGTCAGCATGACGTCGGACCGCCTCCCCCTTCAGAGTCTGAAGGGGGTGGGCGGTCGGGCGTCATGTTGACTGACAGGCATTGTCACTGTCAGACCAGGGGCAGGCAGACTGGGCAGCAGCACAAGTGCGCATGACTTGTGAAGGTCGGCGCAATTTTCCGCCGTGCCCAGTCATGCGCACTAGTGCTGCTCAGGCTGGCGCATGCCCATTAGGAGAGCGAGGGTTGAGCAAAGGCTCAAACCTCGGTCTCCTAATGGGCAGGCGGGCGGCAAATAAGCCTGCTCTCAGCCAATCCTGGCGCTGCTGCAGCACCAGGATTGGCTGAGAGGGGTTGCCACTTGCCAGCAGTGGCTGTTCCAGTGTAGGCGCCAACGGACCCGAGGCGGCACGGACCTGCTCAGGTAAGATTTTTTATTTATTTTTAAACTCCCCCCCCCGCGCGAGCCACGACTGAAAGCGAGGATCTGCCCCCGGGCAGCAGGACACTGTACGCTGCTCAAGGTTAGGCGCTATGGAGGGGTAACACACAATGGGGTACAATAAATAGGGGCGCCTAGCTGTTAACAACTTGAATGGCAGGAAAAATGGCAGAGGGGATGTTAATTGTTCAAGTAGCATTATTACGCTGCTATTTAAAAAAAGACATGCTATTTCAAAAACAAAGGCGCAAACCACTGTTGTGCTGTGTAATCTATATGCCGTGGGTCCTGTTTTCATGCATTTTAAGACCTGGTTTATTACTGTTCTGGACCTCGGGGTGTCTCACCGCTGGTTCAGTGCGGAGCGAGCAGAAGTATGACATCTATGAAGTACCGTAGAAAGAACGACGTATAATTCCAGCTATATTTTGTTAGAACTTTAGCCCGTTAAGAGTGTTTTTCACTATGATACACTGTGCATGGCAAACATTTTACCTTTGTAGATTGTGGAAATGTGTACAGCAGCAGTCGCAGTCCTAGTGATCAGATCATGTTTCCTGCTTTGAAGGTGCCCTCCGTTCAGAACGTGTTCTATGGGCTCAGAAGTTCAAACTGGCCACTGTGCCCAGAATGCACAAACTGTGCCAAGGGGCTGATGCACATGCCACTGCGAAAAAGAAAAGTTGCGAACACGTGCTTCTTCTCCGAAGTGCACAGTGCACTTTTTTTTCCAGAATGTTCTCAAGGAAAGAACCCCCCTCTTATGACGGTCACGCTGTCATCTATAACTTTTACGCCCCACAAATTTCAAATGTCACCATCCGCCACTGAGAACCAACATCCCTCCGCAGACAAAGCTGCTGGCTGTGCTGCACCTGTTGGCCCCTGGTACCTTCCAACCAACAACTGCCAGATTCGGAGGGGTCTCACAGCCAGCCCTATCAAAGTTCCTCACACCTGTCTTGGATGCATGTCCACAAAAGCAACGGCGGGCCACTGTATCCGCACCACACGCTAGTTCCAATTTGTAGTGTTCCTGCGCAACCAACCCCAATGCCAACCGTTGCTTGATGCCTCTGTGCCCCAGATCCAAGATTGTAGTCACTGAAATGGGGGTGCGCCAGGTCATGAAGTCCAGTAGTCAACAGTAGTGTAAAAACAGTTCTTTATTACAAATACATAAATCAACAATACGAAAAGCTCAGCCAACGCGTTCCATTCCCAACGGGGAACTTCATCAGGGCAACATGTGGATTCAATTAACTGCATATGCTGCGGGAACTCCCCAATACAATTCCATATTCCGAAAGTCAGTATTCAGAAACCTTTTGGAAAAATGGTTACAATGGTCAAGCGTCCGCAAAGTCACAAACGTAATCTGGCACAGTGCATTGCACTTGGACAAACCGGAATGCTGACAGGCATGATAAATCCTGCACAAAAAGACCGTAACAGAAGTTCGTGTGGTCGTAACCTTCATAGGAAAGAAAAGGAAGGGTACGAACACACGAAAGTCTGTTACGGTCTTATTATGCAGGATTAATCGTACCTGTAAGCATCACGGTTTGTACCAGTTTGATACCCCTGCACCTTCACTTCCCCCACACTGCGCAGGAACAGCTGGAGTCCAAGCAAGGGAACTACGCCATAGCTGGCTCCCCGCACGTGTTGGGGGCAATTTACTGCACACATGTACTACTTGTGCCCCCTGCCGACACTGCACACAATAACCGCAACAGAAACCACACGCATTCCATCAATGTGCAGGCAAAAGTGGACCACCGGGGCCTGTTCACGAATGTTGTCGCAAACTTCCCAGGCAGTGTGGAAGACCTTGGACATGTAGCTTTGTCGTCCCCCCCTGTAAGCGTGAGCGAAGTGGCCCTGGCCGGCGTATGTCGTGGATAAATAGCCCGGGGCTCTGGGCGTGGCACAGTTCTGGGATGGCCACCAAAGTAACTACTGCATGTGTCTCTGTGTCCGCCATATCCTGTCCATAGGCCTACACACACGTGGCCGACCACCCTCAATGGCCAGATCTACACTGGAGACGAGGTGGCTACGTCCCAAGCCAACCCAATTCCCAATTCCAAAGCGGACTTTGAGATCTTCTTCCCAGCTTTTGATCTCTGCCCCGAAGATTCAGCTCTCCCGGGTAGGGGGTAGATCTTTCCAAGCAGTGGCCTCTCGGCTGTGGAACAGCCTACCCTTCTCCCTTAGACAGATTCCTGACCTCTCTACTTTTAGGAAGAGTCTGAAAACGTGGCTCTTTCAGTTGTGAGCTTTGCAGCAATGTTTGCTTTGTTTGATGTTATGTGGTCTATGTTTCCCAGCGCCGGGACACTCCTGGGAGTAGCCGTGCGCTCTATAAATATTAGCTAACATAACATAACCCGCGCACATCTCGTCATCTCATGCAGAGTCGTGTCTGCCAGGGCGGCGCCCCCCACACAGCCACGAGGCTGCCGCCGTGACCGGTGGTGCCTGCGCGATCCTGTGCGCCTGCTGCACCCCAGCCCTGGTCCCCAGACCGGTCCGCCGCCCAGTGTTGACTGGCCGCCTGTGCGCACCCAGGCCTCAATGCTCATCTGCCACCACCAGTGGGTCTCCAAGAGGGCCCACCACGTGCCGGTGCAACCTCCTCAGCCGATCGCTGGATTCCGCGCCACAGGCCCCCAGCGCACCCTACGGCACCGCACTAGGGAGTCATGTGTGTGCTGACTGCTTCCTTCGGCGTACACTGCGGTCCAGCAGGGCTCTCAATACAAATCGAATCTTGATTGGCAGGACGGCGTATCGAGGTCTACGCATCATCGCAGGCTGCACACCCGCTCAGCTCTTCAGGTGCCCCTACCTCAGTGCACCGCAAGTCACGTCCTGTGGCGGTAGGCCCGTGCCGGCCGCAGCTCTTCAGGTGCCACCAACTCTGTGCACTGCAAGTCACCATCCTGTGGCGGTAGGCCCGTGCCGGCCACAGCTCTTCAGGTGCCACCAACTCTGTGCACCGCAAGTCATGGCCCCTTCATGATTGAGTCTCGTGGTGCGGATGCCATCATGTCACCTCCGGCAGTGGGGAATGTGATGTGGTAGGCCCCTTTATTGGCAGGGTCACATGTCCTGTGACGCCTGTGCTGGATGGGTGTGGTGTGGGTGTAAACCAGCCCTCAGGGAGTGGCTGTGGCATGCTGACAACTAGACCAGTGATCAGCAGATCACTACAGGGAAGACCTGGGACATGTAGCTTTGTCTTCCCCCCTGTAAGCGTAAGCGGAGTGGGCTGGGCTGGCGTATGCTGGTCCAGCGTATGGGTGTGAACAATGAGCCCGGGGCTCTGGGCGTGGTTCAGTTCTGGGCTGGACAAGAAAGTGACTGATGCGTGTGTCTCTGTCGTAGTGTTGGCGCCACCCGGACCGCAATCGGCAATGTTGCACCTTGTGACTCGACTCCCACAACATGAGCAACATGGATGTAAGGGGGAATCACTGACCATAACATATGCCCACTAGGGACATATAATCACCCAGCTACCAAGGGACATAATACCCCTTAAAGCAGCTCCATACACTTTGTTTTAATAATGACAGAGGGATCACTTTATTAAAAATTAATCACTCTCCCTCCAGCCATTTTTTAATACACTTTCTAGGACTTCACTGCCACTTACACCCACGCACCCATACGGCTTCATCAAAAGATCTCCGAAAAAGAGACCCTTCGGGGGACCCGTAGGGCATTGCAGCGCCGGCCCGACGAGGAGCAAAAGCCCAATGATGAAGCATGACATCCTTCGGGGTGTGTGAGGGCATCAAGATGAGGACACCCTGCCTCCCACAAGCAGAGTAGCACACGACAAGAGTACCCCCATCTTCCCTCCGCTCCATCTCCACTCAGGAACGGTGACTCCCTTTGGTATAAGTTTAATTTCGGGAGCACGGGTCACCGGACCTTTTAGAATAGCTCCTAGAGTCCCCCTCTTTTGATAAATAGGAATCACTGACCCTACATTCATCCATACTTTCATACTTATATGATCATAGACATGACACATCTGTGTGAATTTGAATGTTTTATTCACATTCAGTGGAGTGTTGAAGCTGGAGCAGTACAGGGCCGTGCAAATCCCACTTTACATTGTTGCCCCGTGGAGGGCCAGCCAGAGTCACTCAGGGAATGACAAGTTCATCGGAAGAGGAAGAGTTCAGTCCGCAGTCTGATTGCTGTGTCATTGGTAACCAAACAGAAAATGGCAGTCCATGTCAAGGTCCAAGGTGAGTGTCGCAGAGTGAATCGGGGGACAGTGGAAGGTGATGATGCAGAGGGCAGAACCAAGCAGAAACAGGCATATGGCGGAGATGAATGCTACCGCCTCCTCCTTACCACTAAGGCAGATTCATCCGCATCTTTGTCCTCTGATGTTTCATGTGCCTCACATGTGGGTGGTGGTGTTTTGCCTGCATCACTGTTTGGCACTGACACATCAGGGGCCGGAGGCAGAATCTCTGCTGCACTGTGTGGCAGTGACACATCAGGGGCTGGAGGTGGGATCTCTGCCGCACTGTGTGGCAGTGACACATCAGGGGGCGGAGATGTGGATGTAGAAGCAGCAGCAGCATTCATCGGCGCCAGGCCTTGTGGCAGCAATGCCATGATGAGGGTCTGCAGGGCATGGAAGATCCCAGCTACATCTCGCTGGTGTGCAGCCGTGGCAGCCATTCTTTCCGCCTGCATCCGCTCCCTGTTCTCCATGATCCTCCGCATGTGTTCCAACTCCCGGCTGACATCGCTGGAGCCACTCTGACTAGACAGTTGTTCTTGTCTCTGAGTCAGGACTCCAGCGCTGTCAGCCATGGATCATTGGAGAGCATGAAGTGGACTGTGGGTGTCCGTTAGGGACTGCAAGTGGTCCCTGATGGGACTTAGACACCCACGTATGGCATCTAGTTTGGCTGCCATGAGGTCGCACCCCAACCGCACCTGTTCAGCCATCTTCTCCTGGCCCCCTAACACATGGCGTTGGAAGGCCATGTGTTGTTCGTGGGGGTCCTGGGAGACAGCCGGGGTGGTGGGTGCTTCCTGCTGTGTGGTCTGTGCAGGGGGTGGGGTCTCCTCGATGCAGCTGGGCTGCCCTCTCCTGGAGGTGAGGTGCCAAAGCTGTCCATGAGCTCTTGGAGGGCGTCGGTGTCGAAAGTGGGGAGGTCCTCTTTGTCATCAGTGTAGAGATGTTGGGTCTGCTCTGCAGGAGGTGTTGATTCTCCCTCTGCAATGTGAAGGGGAGATGCAGTTTAACATTGTGTTCGCATGTATGTTGACGCATTGTACAAGTTTACATACAGACTGCATGACAATGTACATTGTGACTGTTTGGGAGGAGCTGCCTATTTGATGCGGGACAGTGGACATTTCGACAACATCATGGATGTGTGTTTGTACTTGTACATTATCATCTCACATTTCCCTGCTATGCTAAATGTGATTGGCCAGTTTCTACACACAAGCGGCACCAGTTGTGTCCTCTGTTCTGTTGTGAACATGTTGCAGTTCGTACCACATTGTTGTCACAGTTGATGTGCTCTGTATGTTGTGTGTGTGTGCTGCATTTTGGGAGGGTCGCCCCTGCAGCTCTGATTTTGCTGCCCCTTATCCCTTTCAGGCGGTGTGCCTTTGACTTCTGTGCTTATACAGTGCTGAGATGTTGCTTACTTGGGTAAATTGGGTGATGCAGTGCGCGCAACGAAATTCGTTTCATTGATTTAAATGTTTACTTACCTGTATTGGTCCGTAATCCGTACTTTGCTACCCCCTACCCTGCCCCTCCCCCGCCCCACGTCACCGCCCGGCCGGCACTCCTACACGGACCGCGACTGTGTCAGAGTGTGACCTGCTCCTTTATGGATGTGGTCCACACTCAGCCACCTCAGTGTCGTGGCGTGCAACATGCCATGATATATTGACTGCAGCCATGCTATTCGTCATGCGGTGTCACTTGCATTGTCAGTGTGGCTCGCAGAGACGCCGCTTTGCTGGGGTTGGCACATGTGCATGGGTTGGTTGTGAGATTGGTGATGTGTGGGAAGGGCCCCCTCTGGGCACATAGTCGACGGGGGCCTACTTGCTGCTTCTAGGTGTGCTGCAGTGTGCCAAGGGGATCAGGGACATGATCCAGAGTCATTGTGGGTGTGCACTGTGCTATACTTAATTGTGCATGTGTGCCATTGTGCCCATCTCCACCCGTCCCCCCAGTCCCTGGTCGTTACTCACCCTGTTGCTGTTGTGTCCGGTCATGTTGAGCAGTGTCCGGTCCCCCAACTCCTGCCACCGTCTCCACACTGATGACTGTGGACACCATTTCCTCCATCTCATCCAGCTCCACCTGTGGCGCTGGACTCCCACCTCCAGTCTGCATTGCTGCCTTCTGGTTGTTGCCGAGTTTCTGCTTGGTTTTGTGCTTCACATCATTCCAGCGCCTCTTGAGCTCTTCCATTGTCCTCCTCAGCACTCCAACTGCATTCACCTTGTCCAGGATGGACTGCCATATTCCATTTTTTGTTGCCAATGACACAGTGGAGGTGACGAACAGTTGTTGATGGTGTTCTACCACCTCCGTTATCAGGATCCTGTTTTCCTGCGGACTGAACTGCGTCTTCCTCTTCTTCTTCTCCTTGCCCTTCCCTGACCCCGAGGTCCCAAGCTGGTCCTCCGTGGGGCTTGTGGGGTTCTAGTTGTCCTCTGTACTTGCTCCGGCTGCCTCCATTGTGCTTCGCTGTTGTTTTGGTTTTGTTTGTGGTTTTTTTTCTGCTTTTATGGTGATTTTTCCCGCCTGACGTGTGTGAATTGCAGGCCTGGCGCAGCTTATCGCTGATTTTTTATCGCGGTTGGGCCCATCGCAACTTTTTTCACGTTCGGCTTGGGATTTTTATCGTTGTCCCAGTGATTTTATCACGGACATTTGACGCGTTATCAGGAAACTATCGCATGTTACCGCCATGTTGAGAATGTGACGTTGACACAGCGTTATTTTCCCGCGATGGACGGCTATATGTAGAATTGCGTTAACCTATTTTGGCGATGTTTATCGCACATTCTTGTGAATATCCCCCTTTGTGTTTCTCTCACTTAGTACTCCTACCAATCTGCATTCCTTTCCCTTTTCACTGCCTGTTAATCCCCTCCCATGCACCCTACTTGTCCTATTATGTATATTAATATTATATGACAGCGTGATTGTAGGGAAATCTAAAGCGCACAGCCCCCCAATCTTACTGACCAAGCTACGCCCCTGGCAATGTCCATGCTAGAATTTGTTTTTTCCCAACAGGTGAAATCAGTGTTGTTTTCAGGTGTCGCCTGCCGACAGCGCATGCAATGTCGGTTAGGCGAGGTACTGTTTACTGTAAAGGGCTTTTAGCCCGTCTATGGCTTACCATTCGTTGGCATCCTTGTTACACTTCTTTGCTGCCTCCTAATAGGCCAGCGCAGGCCAGGAATCACTTCCTGTTTCTTCTGTGCAGCATGGACCAAGCACAGATTGATTAATCTTAATAAGATGCTGGATCTGTGATTGAGGTACTATTTCTTCTTACCCTCCTACTCCTCCTTGTCCATAGTGCTCCTTCCCCCTCCCACCCACACCTTTTCTGTGTTTTCTCATTCACTTTACAGAATTCAGCTTCAGTTCTTAAAATGCCCTAGTAAATTTGTTCGCTTGTCTATTCACATACTTGGTGCTATGCTCATTGCTCTACCTTATCCTAGAACCGGTACGGTGCTTCATTAATCAGCAGATGCTGCTGTTTCCTTGACATCTGCACTGTGCAACTCGTACCTCCGGCACGTTGCATTTGATTGCTGTAATGTATTCTTTGTGCAAACATCTACACCTTTGATGATGTGCGCTGTTTAACATCTATAAACAAACACAAGCTCCTTGCATTTTACTTTCTAAGGCTACACGCATATTTTGAACCTTTTTCATCTGAACCGCACATCTTATGGCAATAAAAAAATGCATTGAAAAAAAATTAACTGATCTGCCTGCCCAGTGCATTGCAGCAAGCTTAATACAGTCATCTGAGCAGCTCTGGTCAAATGTGGCTGTGGTAGTACAATTTAGACAGAAGAAAGAGAGGGTGACAGAGATTTGTGGCCACCTCACATAATAACACACAAATCCACCCTACTCCACTCCACTCTACTCCACATAATTCTACTCCAAACCATGCCACACAATTATACTGCACTCCATGCCACACAATGTCACACAATCCCACTCCACCCACACTCAGGAGCAGCCCGTGCAGGTAGGACTGGTGGGGCAGAGTGGGGAGGGAGTCAACAGACAACGGCGATGGAAAATCAAATAAAAAAAGAAAGAAAACCACTTACCTTGTGATCCAGCGCAATATTAGCCAACAGCATTCATACACCATATACTCACTTGGGCCCATACATTCATACTACACTAATACTTACGCTGGGTGTCAGGTGTACTCTTTTATCAAAATCCCTGCTACCAATTACCTTCTGATTGAAGAGTAATAACTTACCAATGGATCCTTTGCTAATTGGGAAGTTTAAAATGAGTGACATTCATTATAGTACATAATCCTGAAATAACCACTGAGTCAGGAAGTTTTAAAATGTTTATCTAAAGTTTTAGCAGAGTAAAATACAGAAAACACGGTACTTGATTGTAATACCCAAGAAAAAGCATAGAAATGATTTTACTAATAAATGACGGTGTTTAAGGAAAAGAAGAGAATAGAGACAGCAGCGCAACTAAAGGTTGCAGTATAGTTACCTAAATGCGAGAACCAAGCCCCTTAGCCAAGGAGTTGGAAGGAATAGGACCCAGGAAGGATGAAGAGCAAAGACCTCTTCCAGGATCAAGACAGGACCAGTGACCTCTCTATAACGACGCCTGCGCCGTTCCCCTCTCTGGTACTCGGCTTCTCCTCGATTCTCCCGTTCTAATGGACTCCGCCGCCCCCTCCTCAGGACCTCTTCAGGATAGGGATTCAGTCAGCAACCGCTCAGCATGGCAGCCTGGAGCTCTTCTGTTCTCTCCTCTGTGGAATCTAGCTCTCACTAATTAACTAATGCTATATTCTATTATACCCTTCTACGCCCATGTACCTCCCCTTAATGTTGCTAAAATATGGGACCACTACTTCTGATTGGACAGGGACAGGGGGTGGATTCTAGCACCATGTCAAATTTGGCCTAAATTGTGAAGCCTATTGTTTTTAGCTTCCCGCCCCTTCAATTTAATACATTCACTTTATTTCCCACCCGTCTCATGACAAATGATATACAAATTTTATTCAAATGTATCGAATTGCGACGGAAAAGCAAAGTAGAACATCTTCGGCCAGCGGGTCATGGCCTTGGGTGATGTCCAAGTTGACTTCACTTTGGCAGGCATACAGGACACATGCGCAGAACCATCTGTCTCTCGAGTTTCAAGTCACCAACCCAGGCCCAAGTTTACGAATTACTAAAAGTGCAAGAAGAAAATATTAAAATCACAAATAAAATGTTTCACTGTATGCCCACTTTTTCTACTCTATTCCCATTTAATTATAATACTATCCTGCATTAGTAGCATTAAGAAAACGACAATTTAATAATGACATGAGAGCAAGCTTAAGCATGTGAAAACATTAAGCGGCCATTTTAGTGCACACTGCGCAGAAGCAGAAGTTTCCCACCAAGCAAAGAAAGACGTCACACCATGTGATCAGATTGCGACATGCGCCATGAAGTTCCCGCGCTTTAGCGGGCATTTTGGATTATAGACAAGTGTTATTCATTAGTAAAACACATAGGCAAGCTTCTGTCCCTCTTGTGTTTGTGAATGCAAAAGTTAGTATTGACAATACAAGTTTAATAAATTAATACTATGAGGAGGATTGCGTACAAGCAAGTTTCATTTTTGAAACCTTGCTCCATCAATCCCCTCTCTGATGGCGTTTCTGAGCCATCAAAAAAAACTACCCTTAATCAGATGCCAACTTCTAGCAAATAGTTTCATTCTCATTCTTACATTTTCTACTTTTCACATCCCCTTTCAACTTTTTGTATAAATCACTTCTCCATTCTTCAAGTTCTATTTCATCTAGTTTTCTCTTCTTTCCTTTTCCTGTCACTTTATATGTTCCCTTCTTTCTACAGCATTTGCACCATACTATTATTTCCAAGATTATTATTGCTATCCCTGCTAGGGGTACTAATATTTGACCTATAAGTCCTTTTCCTACATTAGCAAACCAGGTTCCAATTGACGAGATACTATTTGTCAATCTTTCCCATACACTATCAACTTCCAGTGGTTTAAGTTCCTTCTCAAGTTTAGTTATGTTCTGAATTTACGTTCCAATTTCTGCACTCTTATCAGGAATATAAGTGTAACAATGTTTCGTCTTCAATAATTTTCAGACTCCTCCCTCTTTTGCCAATAGAATGTCAAGAGCAAGTCGATTTTGCATCACCATAGATCTAATCGCAACCATCTCCGCATTAATCATTAGAAAACCTCCAGCAGTATCCGTTGATAAACGATCAACCACTGTAGACAATTTGCATATTTTCCTTGAGTTCAGAACTATTCCCACTGAAGGTATCAATGCACCAAATATATCACCTACAATTTCTGAAAAACTAGCTCTTTTACTACGTATTAATTCGCTATTGTTTTCATTGCTCCCAGTGTTTCTTTTTACGTGGTATATCTTTGGAAAAACTATTCCAAAATAACAACTTCCATACCACCGTGCAGGAAGCCTAAAGTAAGCCTTATTCCCGCATACATAATAGATTCCAGGAAAAACTGAATCTGTTCCTCCCTTGAGTCCCCAACCTCCAAGAATTAAAAAATTGTGTTCACATTCACTGGTACCGATGAAAACATTGTTATAGTCAGTCTTTAACCTATGTAGACAAATTTTCCCTGTCTTTACGAAATCCAGAGCCATAGCAGCTTGGACTTTGCCAGGTGTATAACTTCCTTCTTTCTCCGCCCAAGGTGGCAAATGAGCCTTATGCTCAGAAGCTTTCTTTGAAAATCTTGTCTTCTATCTTCTACTAAATTCAAAAATATTTTTTCTTCTTCTAATAAAGAACATGTTAGATTGTGTCTATGTGCATGTGTTATGTCTATTGATTTCATTGTTAAGAAAAATTCTCCCATAAACTGTGCATCTTGACTACTAAGCACTGGGTTCATACTCTTGCAAATCGGAACCTCAGAAAATATCACATCTAAGTTTGAATAATAATACTGCAGTCTCCCTGTTCTATAAAACAAACTTGTTAATACACTACATGAGATGACATATGTCAGTGGTAAGTGATGGTATGTTAATCCTTCCGCTACTGATTCAGGTAACTTCATACAGACATAACAATTACTAACTTCCATTGTGTCTACATACTGAAACAATAACTTTGTGAAAACATTTAAACTAGTGTCGTTATCAGCTATTTCATGATGAATTTCTGCCTCATCTTCTGCCATTAGTTCTACTCTATTGCCCTTCATGTTTGCTGCCCTCCCTTTAGTTTCATTATTAATCTTCTTATCTATTATCATAAGGTAAGGAACTGCTACAATCAGGACTAACCATACTATAAGCACCAATACTAGACTACATATGCAGATTGCACAGCATCTTCTACAACAATTTCGTTTTGGTCGCCCAGTAACTCTATCATCAGGCATTTTTCGACAAGGAAGATTGCTCTTCTTATCTCTTCTTCTTTTCTTTAGCTTATTCTTTTGCTTAGTCAGGGTGGTCTTGTTTCTTCTTCGTACGTTAGTTCTGCACTTGTTCCTTCACCACCACTGTCACTTGACTCTGAGCTTTCAAAATCTTCAAGAATGATATAAGTCCAGTCAGGACCCTTGAATTTATTATTCACAAGTTTCAGTCTTTTGCTTTTTCTTTTCCCTGATTTTTTCTCTTGATCAGTTTGACTTGTTACTTCAGGTACTTGATCTGGATCTTCACTTCTGGTTGTTATGTGGTACTTTACTCTTTTAATGACACTTGGCCAATGATCTCCTTTTCTTGTCTTCTTGGTTGGCACTGTTTCTCTGTTTTCGTCTTCAGAGATCTCGTTATTTTCACTGCTTAATACTGCTTTGTTTTCTTCGATTACTGCTTCTTTTGTTTGTTCCTTTTCAGGTCTGATTCGTTTCTCTGTAACAGCACCACTGTGAGTTTCCAATAATTGACCTTGTACTTTGTTTATTTCTTCAAGTTCATTTTTATCGACCCCTTTTTCTTCGGTGTATTCTTCTTGATCTAACTTGTTCTGATCAGGGCTTATTGCACTGTGAACTTCTGCAGCCTGACCGGATTCTTCTAGACCTGTCTGTCCCTGTTCAAAGTCTATTAGATCTTCACTGTTTTGAGTCCAATTTTCTTTCCCTATCTGATTTTGTTCAGGATCTTTTACTGTCTTTTCTTCTTGATCCTGAACTACTTCTTCTTCACCTATCTGATCTTCTTCAATTTCTTCCAATTTAGTTTGACTTCTCGTTCTGTAGTATACTTCAGGAACTTCTACCACTGGTATCCAATCCTGACTTGTGCTCGGTTGTTCTCCGTCAGCTTCTCTCGAACCTCTATCCTGAGAATCCTCAGCTGGGCAACCTTCAGCTTCTTCAGTGATTGGCGTTGTCTGTGGATTCTCTTCTTCAGGGTCTGGTACCCTCTTTGTGTGGCTTACGTGAATCCAATTAGGAAATCCTGCACACTTCACTGCTGTATTGGTGGTCAATATAACTTGACACGGTCTGCTCCACCTGGGTGATAGACAAGTTTCTCTGGTGTGATTCTTCACTACCACCCAATCACCAGGATTCAGATCATGTTCTAGTTCAGGCTGCCTGGAAACTGCGTTTTCTCCAACCTGGTGAGAGACAGAACGCACTAGGTCAGCCAATCCTTTGCAATAATCCAGAACCATATCATCAGATATATTCACTAATTTGTTTGTGGGTACATGTGTTTGTCTCATTGCTCTTCCCATCATTATTTCATGGGGGCTCAATCCTGTCGTTCTGTCAGGTATGCTTCTGAGTCCCATCAAGACAAGTGGCAATGCGTCTGGCCACTCTAATGATGTTGATGCACACATTTTTCCCAATCTTGACTTTATAGTGCCATTTAATTGTTCAACCACTCCAGAAGCCTCTGGGCGATATGCACAGTGCAATTTCTGTTTGATTTGAAATGCTTCACAGATTATCTGGATCACTTCGCTATTAAAGTGTTTTCCTCTACCTGATTCCAAAGATACTGGAAAACCAAACCTTGGTATGAGCTCTCGTAGCAACAGTTTTGCGACTGTAATGCTGTCATTTCTTCTAGTAGGGTAAGCCTCCACCCACTTGGAAAACAGGCACCCTATGACTAGTACATATTTCAGCCCTCTACATGGTGGTAACTGTATGAAGTCAAACTGGAGTCTTATAAATGGACCTTCTGCCTTTCCAATCTTTCCAAACCCAATTATCGTTTTCCTGCCTGGATTGTGCATTTTGCAAGTTAGACATCTCTGGCAAAGACTCTCTGCAACAGCCCTAAATTTGGGATTGTACCAATTTTGTCTGAACAGCCTAATCATTGCATCTCTCCCCATGTGTGTGTCCCCATGATGCATTCTGGCCATTTGTGAGAGTAAACAGTCTGGCATGACTGGTCTGCCATCTGCACTGATCCACACTTCATCATCTCCTCTTTGGGAACAACCCACTTTGATCCACAAATTCTTCTCACTTTCCTCAACCTCATCTTGCAATTTCTTAACTTCATTCCAAGTTTCTGGTGGCATATACAGCATAAGTTGGCAGCTGATTCCCATTCTTTCCACCCTCTTATTGACTGACATTCTGGTTTTGGCACAATGTTGAGCCACCAGATCCGCATATCTGTTGCCGACTACCACCCAGTCATCTCCTGACTGGTGTGCGGCACACTTCACCACAGCCAATTCTTTTGGTGATTGTATTGCTTCTAGCAATTCCCTTACAAATTGTCCATTTTTAATGGGGGATCCTGAAGAAGTCATGAAATCCCTCTGCATCCATAGTTGGCCAAAATCATGCACAACCCCGTAACCATATTGACTATCAGTAAATATAGTTACTCTCTGATTCCTCCCAATTTTGCAAGCTTTTATCAGCGCAATCAATTCAGCTACTTGTGCAGATTTGACTCCTGGTAAATAGGACGCTTCAACTATTCCAGTTAATTCACATACTGCATAGGCAGCAGTTAGTTTACCATCTTCATGTCTTTGACATGATCCATCGACAAATAGCTCCCTGTCTGGCTTTTTAAGAGGCTGTTCCTCTATGTCTGGGCGTGGTTTTGTACATAATTCTGTAATCTGTACACAATCATGTTCATCTTCTTCGTCATCTTTATTTGTCTCATGATATGGGTCTGGTAGTAAGGTTGCTGGATTTATTATCGTACACCTTACCATGGTCACATTTTCAGCACCCATTATTATTCTCTCATATTTAGTCAGCCGTCTAGGAGTAAGATGCTGAGTTCGGGTTCTTGTCAACAGAATCACAACTGCATGTGGAACATACACTTTTACAGGATGTCCCATCACAATTGACTCACTTTGTTCAATGCTCAAACAAGTAGCTGCCACTGCTTTTAAGCATCCTGGCAACGCGGCTTCTACGGGGTCCAATGTAGCAGAAAAATACGCTATAGGACGTCTGTCTAGTCCATGTCTCTGAGTTAGGACAGAAAGTGCGCAATTTTCTCTCTTGACAGAATAATGCGAATTCTCTTTTATAATCAGGCATGCCTAAGGCAGGTGCTGAACAAAGGGCGTTTCTCAATTTTACAAAAGCTTCTACACTTTCATCCTCCCACTCAACAGGGTCCTTTGCTTTCTTTTTTGTCATGTTAATTAAGGGCTTAGCTAACATGGAAAAATTTGGTATCCATTGTCGACAGTAGCCTACTATTCCTAGGAACATTTGCACTTGTCTTTGGGTTACAGGCATTTGCATTCTCTTTATTAATTCTACTCTTTCAGAGGTTATTCTTCTTTTTCCCCTCTCAATTTGATGTCCCAGATATTTAACTGCTGTCGTGCAAAACTGTAACTTTTCAGGTGAGACTTTATGCCCTTCCTCAGCCAAAAGATTTAATAATGCTATGGAATCAACAACACAGTCTTCTCTGGTGGTCGACGCCACCAATAAGTCGTCGATATATTGGACTAAGACTGAGCTTCCTGGCATCACTAGTTTTTCAAGACACTTTTTTAGTATCTGATTGAAGATGGAAGGACTTTCGGTGTACCCCTGAGGAACACGATTCCACACATAGACTTTATTCTCAAATTTGAATGAGAAAAGATACTGGCTGTCTGGATGCAATGGTATTGAAAAGAATGCTTGACATAAATCAATTACTGTGAACCATCCTGCATTCCAAGGGATCTGGTATAGAATTACTGCAGGATTTGGTACTATGGGACAACATGGTTCCACAATCTTATTTATTTTACGTAGGTCCTGAACAATCCTATATTTTCCACTAGGTTTCTTTAGTCCCATGATTGGTGAATTACATGGGCTACTCATTACTTCTTTTAGAATGTTTTGTTCTACCATTCGATTGATTTCTTCAATGACTCCTGCCTTTACTTCTGCACTCATTTTGTACTGTCTGGTATTTGGGAAAATTGCACCTTCTTTTACAGTAACTTGAACTGGATCTATTTTAGCCATAAGTCCTACTTCTTTTCCGGTGAAATCCCATACTATATGGTTTGCTGTACCCTTTAATTCTTCTGGCAACTCATCTCTTGTTATTAATGAGAACATCTCGTCTACTTCTGTACCCTGTTTTGCAACCATAATTTTATATACATGGTCTTCATCTGGTGTCTGAACTGCCACACCATCTGGCGTGCA
Source organism: Calotriton arnoldi (assembly GCA_963921515.1). Lineage (NCBI taxonomy): Eukaryota > Metazoa > Chordata > Amphibia > Caudata > Salamandridae > Calotriton > Calotriton arnoldi. The sequence continues at coordinate 671,755 of CAWUFW010008363.1, forward strand.
GAAAATTGTACAGTTCATTTTGCACAATAAATCCCTACCTAATAAATTCACTGGGCTAGAATCGCACACTACAAATTGATGCATTTCTCTGAAGTTTCCGATTTTAACTTCCATTGGTTCGGTAAGAGGTGTTCTAATTCTTTGATTAGCTACCCCTACTACTTGGATATCTTCACCAGAGAGAGGAAGGTCTGGGATGTCTGCTGATCTCACAGTAGACCTGGTAGCACCAGTGTCCAAAAGGAAAGTAATATCATTACCTTTCACATTCCCTTCAACATATGGACCAGACTGATCTACCTGTAAGGATGCGCCAAGTACGCACTCCTTCCTCCCCTCTCCTAGGCACCGTCATGAGTTGAATTGACAAAAATCGTCCTGCAAAAGAAATTGTGATGTCATATAATCATTCTTACCACTTCCTCCTGGGTATCCAATGTCGGTACCGTGCTTTGCTCTGCTTACATTACCCTGAACAGGTGGAGGTGGCAACTGACTCTGAGGATTTACACTCTGCTGTGAGTCATTCTGCGTCTGTGGATTTAAGTTTTGATTTGGGCCATTATTATTCCGAATCTTTTTACATTCGTCCTTCCAATGCCCCAATTTTCCGCATCCATGACAAGGAAATTTCTTTTTAGCTTCTTCTCTACTCATTCGTCCTCTAAATTTTCCACCATTCCCAGTATCACCATTCATTCCAGAATCTTTTCCTTGATTTTCACTCGGATTTTCCAAATTAATTCCCTGTTTTTCAGCCATTTTCACCTGTGCCCACATCACTTTTTCCTGCAATTTCTTGTGTCTATCCTCAATATCGTCTCCACAATATTTTGCATATTTCAGAATTTCATCTATGGGCTTTCCCTGCCAACACAGCATGTGTTGTTTAATCATCTGGCAGATCTCCGGCTTCAGCCCGTAAACAAACCGATACACAAACTGACTCATGTTTTTGTCTCCAATGTCCTCAAATCCACTATACTGTTTAAACACCTGCAATAGGCGCTCATAGTATGAATGTACTGATTCACTGGCTTCTTGGGTAGTTCGATCTATTTTTACCCAATCTGTTTCTTTCGGTGGTATTTTCCCTTTCAGATAAGTTATCACTTGCTGATACTTTTTCATCACATCATTTGACGGGGCACCTGTCTTTGGATCTCTGGGATACTCATCACTTGGCCAATCCACTGTGATCTTACAATCTGTCCATAAATCGGCAGTTACCACTATGTCAAACAGACCATCCAAATCCTTCAACAATACCTTTGACACCTTCACAAACCTTTCAACCTGCTTGTACCATTCAATTGGCTTTTCCCTCAGCTTTGGAAAATCATTCGTAAATGATAAAATATCCTGTCTGCTCCATGGGACATGTACATATCCTCCTCCCGCAACCTCTCACATTGGATACATTTGATCTGCTTTTCCTGCTTCCTTCATCACATATTCAGATGCTGTTCTACTTGTTCTTGCCTCTTCCTTCTTCTTGGCCCACCTAGTTCTCCATTTATCTAGGTCTCCCCATTTTTGTAAAACTAACATTAATTCTCTTATTTGTAGTCTTTTTCCAGAGGCATTCATATTTTCTAAATCTTTGTCTGAAAATTCTGCTCTATAGGGTTTCTGTAGTACTTTTGATCTCCCTATTTCTATTCCCATCTGTAGTGCTAAATTGGACAATTTTTCATGAAATAACCTCACATTTCTAGTGATACTCCTGCACAGGAACAATAATTCTTCTTCATCATAGGCATTCAAGCGTTCTAGTCCTACATTTCCTGCTATTATTTCTTCTAATTCAACTTTTAATTTATGGATATCCAGTATTTTTGGAGGTGTGCACAGCTTGTCTGATCCGTGTACCCACCTTTCTAAATCTTCAGGTGTTACTATAGTGGCACTCTTTGCCCCCGATGAAGTTATTAAACTCACATCTTTTGAACACTCGGGTACCTCTTTTCTAGGAGTGCCTCTTACTGGACCTCTGATAGGCAAGTCCATGAGAGATATTGTGGAATCACAATCACTAAATTGATCTTCAATTATTACTGGAGTTTCATGTTGAGGAGGATTTACAGGAGTATTCATAGGAATGGGTGCAGGTATCAATGGAGGGCAGTTTCCTTGAGTACCATATAATGGAACTACTAGACCAATTGTTACAGGAATAGTTAATGAATCAGGATGTACTTTTATCTGAGTTATTTTCCGTACTAATTCTGCTCTGGTCTTTTCTAGAGCTTCCTTATCTTTTTCATGAAGTATTCTAGTCGGGGTGAATTCATGCATTACTTGTGGTACCATTGGAGTTTGTGGTGGTGCACTAGGGGGCATCCACTTGTCCCTTCCTGATATGGTGGGGGTTTCTTAACATTTCTTCCATAAATTCGTCTTCTGAATCCTCATTTCTCATTAAATGTTTTGTCTTTTCTGTACATTTGCCTCCTGATTTCTCTCCTTCTGTGAATAATGGATACAGTCCCTCTGTAATCATTGCCCTTCTCCATTGTTTCATCTGACCTTCTCTCGACTCCCGTACATATCTGGGGAAAAATCCTGGGTAACTCCTATTACTTCTAGATCGGTCACGTTCAAATGCCTCGGTTTCCCACTCTTCTAAAGCTTCATATTGAGTTAATCTAGGTCTGGGTTCTAAGTCATTCATCCTCAATCTCAAATTTTGAAGAATTCGCCCATTAAACGTGCCATTTTCAGGAAATGCTAATATCCCATCATTTTTAGTATATTCTATCCAATTCTCCATCCATACACAAGTATAATAACCTCTCTCCATCATCATGAATGATGCTGGCGTTTTAGCTGGTGGAATAATAATTCCTTCTCTAGTTTTGATTGGTTTGTCCTTTTTAAAATAATTCTTAATCTTTTGTAAGAATGACATTTTTCTTCTTTCTCCGTACATCTTGGGTAAATACCGATGTATAAAATTATATTCTGCAAAGCCTAAATATCTCCTATCCGGACGAATTCCTGTTAAAGTCGGATCGCGTTTTAACATGCAAACCTTATCCACTAGGAATTTTGCTTCTAAAATCTCGACCAATCAAATGTCTGCTATCTTTTATTTCCGAACCAATCCTTGCGCGGCTTTTTGGTGACGTTTCTCTGTCAACCCCTCCTTTACAATCTGCTCTTTTCTGTCCTCGCTGGTTTAACCAATCCCAGCGCGGCACCTGTGACGTCAGTACCACTCCTGACTACTGACCCCTCCTTTACAAGAGTCTCTCCACACCCGCTGTTTCAACCAATCACAGCGCGGCGTTTTGCGACGTCAGCTCCCTCTCCGGCAACTGACCCTCCCTTTACAAAAATTTTTACGCAAACTTATTTTCTCTATAAATCTTAATTACATTTTCAGTAACACAATAAAACATTCGCTATCGTGCCAGTTTCCACTAATTTCGAAAAAGATAGTTTCTTCTCACACTTAGTAAACCTTTTCCGTTTACTAAAACATACACTACGAGTAAAACCCTTCCGTCTACTCTTCACCCAAGCTCCAGAAGTACCTGTTACTTCTTCAATGTTACCCTTTCTAGGTGATATAACATCAAATTTTCACCAGCGTATTCTTTTGCTATTACTCACACGCATAGAGTCCCTAACGAGTACTGATAGCCCTGCTTAACTTTTCAGTACTATTTCTGCCTGACAGATAACCTCACTGCAGTATGGCTTCCACTTGCCACCCGCTATTCTTTTTACCCCGGGGTATTCTGGACAACATAAAACAAATTCAAAAATAAGCGGAATGTTAGTTCATAAAAATACAAATAAAATTCTCATTACCCAATTAACAAAGAGTAACCATAACCGTCCTCTGCTTACCAGAAAACTGATCCAGCGCAATATTAGCCAACAGCATTCATACACCATATACTCACTTGGGCCCATACATTCATACTACACTAATACTTACGCTGGGTGTCAGATGTACTCTTTTATCAAAATCCCTGCTACCAATTACCTTCTGACTGAAGAGTAATAACTTACCAATGGATCCTTTGCTAATTGGGAAGTTTAAAATGAGTGACATTCATTATAGTACATAATCCTGAAATAACCACTGAGTCAGGAAGTTTTAAAATGTTTATCTAAAGTTTTAGCAGAGTAAAATACAGAAAACACGGTACTTGATTGTAATACCCAAGAAAAAGCATAGAAATGATTTCACTAATAAATGACGGTGTTTAAGGAAAAGAAGAGAATAGAGACAGCAGCGCAACTAAAGGTTGCAGTATAATTACCTAAATGCGAGAACCAAGCCCCTTAGCCAAGGAGTTGGAAGGAATAGGACCCAGGAAGGATGAAGAGCAAAGACCTCTTCCAGGATCAGGACAGGACCAGTGACCTCTCTATAACGACGCCTGCGCCGTTCCCCTCTCTGGTACTCGGCTTCTCCTCGATTCTCCCGTTCTAATGGACTCCGCCGCCCCCTCCTCAGGACCTCTTCAGGATAGGGATTCAGTCAGCAACCGCTCAGCATGGCAGCCTGGAGCTCTTCTGTTCTCTCCTCTGTGGAATCTAGCTCTCACTAATTAACTAATGCTATATTCTATTATACCCTTCTACGCCCATGTACCTCCCCTTAATGTTGCTAAAATATGGGGCCACTACTTCTGATTGGACAGGGACAGGGGGTGGATTCTCGCACCATGTCAAATTTGGCCTAAATTGTGAAGCCTATTGTTTTTAGCTTCCCGCCCCTTCAATTTAATACATTCACTTTATTTCCCACCCGTCTCATGACAAATGATATACAAATTTTATTCAAATGTATCGAATTGCGACGGAAAAGCAAAGTAGAACATCTTCGGCCAGCGGGTCATGGCCTTGGGTGATGTCCAAGTTGACTTCACTTTGGCAGGCATACAGGACACATGCGCAGAACCATCTGTCTCTCGAGTTTCAAGTCACCAACCCAGGCCCAAGTTTACGAATTACTAAAAGTGCAAGAAGAAAATATTAAAATCACAAATAAAATGTTTCACTGTATGCCCAATTTTCTACTCTATTCCCATTTAATTATAATACTATCCTGCATTAGTAGCATTAAGAAAACGACAATTTAATAATGACATGAGAGCAAGCCTAAGCATGTGAAAACATTAAGCGGCCATTTTAGTGCACACTGCGCAGAAGCAGAAGTTTCCCACCAAGCAAAGAAAGACGTCACACCATGTGATCAGATTGCGACATGCGCCATGAAGTTCCCGCGCTTTAGCGGCCATTTTGGATTATAGACAAGCGTTATTCATTAGTAAAACACATAGGCAAGCTTCTGTCCCTCTTGTGTTTGTGAATGCAAAAGTTAGTATTGACAATACAAGTTTAATAAATTAATACTATGAGGAGGATTGCGTACAAGCAAGTTTCATTTTTGAAACCTTGCTCCATCACTTGTACTCGCCACATTTCCAAGTCGGCGATGCGGCGAGCGCAAGGTAAGTGTTTTTCTTATTTTAAATTTAATTTTCCCTCGTCGTCATCTGTCGACTGCCTCCCCACCCTGTCCCACCACTCTTACCTGCATGGGCCACTCTTGCCCACACTGTTCCACTCCACTCGACACAATGTCACTCAATTCCACTCCATTCCACACAGTAGTGCACAATTCCACTCCACACAATTCCACTCAACTGAGCACCACTCTACTCAATGCCACACAGCTCCGCTCTACACAATGCCACACAATTGTACTCAACTCCGCACCACACAATGCCACACAATTCCACTCCACACCACACAATTCCACTCCACGCCACACAATTCCACTCCACTCTGCATAATGCCACACAATTCCACTCCATGTCACAACACACAATTCTACTCCACTCCATGCCACAAAATGCCACACAATTCCACTCCATGCAATGCCACACAATTGCACTTCCCTCCATGCTGCACAATTCTACTCCACTCTAAATAATGGCACACATTTCCACTCCACACCACACAATTCCACTCCATGGCCAAAATCCCACACAAGTAACTCAACTCTACACAATGCCATACAATTCCAGTCCACTTCACACCACACAATGCCACACAATTCCACTCCAAGCAATACCACACAATTCCAGTACACTCTGCATGATGCCATGCAATTCCACTCCTCGCAATGCCACACAATTCCACTCAACTTCACAACACACAATTCCACTCCACTCCATGCCGCACAATTCCACTCCACTCCAAACAATGCCACACAATTCCACTCCACTCTGCACAATGCCACGCAATTCCACTCCACGTCACACAACACAGTTCCACTCCACTCTGTGCCACACAATTCCAGTCTACTACACACAATGGCACACAATTCCACTCCACCCTATGCCGCGCACTTATGATCCACTCTATGCCACACAGTACTACACAATTCTACTCCACTCCACATAATACCACACAATCCCACTCCACTCCACACACTTCTACTCCACTCTGCACAATGCCACACAATTCCACTCCACCCTACACAAATCCACCCCACTCCACACAATGCCACATGATTTCACTCCACTCCACACCCCACACAACGCCATTCCACTCCTCCATACAGTGCCACTCAATTCCACTCCACACAATGCCACACAATGCCAGTCCACTTTACACAATGCCACACAAATACACTCCATGCCACACAATTACACCCCACTCCACTCCACTACATGCCACACAATGCCACACAGTTCCACTCCACAAAATGCCAAACAATTCCACTCCACTCCACATAATGCCACACAATCCCACTTCTCACAATGCCACATGATTCCACTCCATGCCACACAATTTCACTACACTCTACTTCACACAATGCCACACAATTCCACTCTACTCAACTCAATGCCACACACTGACACACAATTCCACTCCACTTCACTCCACATAAAGCCACACAATTCCACTCCACACAGTGCCACACAATTCCACTCCACTCTGCACCACTCCACTCCACACAATGCCACTTAATTCCACCTCACTCCACTCCATGCAACCCAGTGACACACAATTCCACTCCACTACACACACTGTCACACACTTCCACTCCACCCCATGCCACACTGTGCCACCCAGTTCTAATCCACCCGACACAATGCCACTCCACCCCACACAATTCCCTTCCACTCCACACAGTTCACCTCCACTCCACACAATTCCACTGCACTCCACTACACCCACTTCCACTCCACACAGTTCCAATCAATGCCACACAATGCCACTCCACTCCAAACCACATAATGCCATACCACTCTACTCCACACAATGACACTCCACCCACTCAATGCCAAATGCACTCTATGCAAAATAATGCCACCCATATCACAGAATGCCATTCTACTCCACGCCGCACCACACAATGTAACTCCATGCCACACATTGTCATTCCACTCCATGCCACATTGTGCGACTGCACTCCACACAATACACTCAGCCCACCCCATGTCACAAAATGACACTCCACTACACACAATGTCACGTGAGTTCACTCCATGCTACACAATTCAACTCCACTCCACATAGTGCCACACAACCCCACTCCACTCCAGACAAAACCACAAAGTTCCACTTCACACAATGCCACACAATTCCACTCTGCTCCACACAACACAATGCCACTTCATGCCACACAATTCCACTCCACTCCACTCCACACAATTTACCCCCACTCCAAACAATTTCACTGCACTCCACTACACTCAGTTCCACTCCACACAGTTCCAATCCACGCCACACAATGCCACTCCACTCCAAGCCACACAATGCCACTCCACCGGACTCCACACAATAACACTCCACTCAATGCCACTCCACTCCATACCACCCATTCCCAGTATATTCATTCTACGTGACATAATGCCACTCCCCTCCATGCCACACATTGTTATTTTACTCCACACCTCACAGTGCTCCTCCACTCCACACCATGCCATACAATTACACTCCCCTCCATGACACACAATTTCACTTCACTCCACACCTCACAGTGCCTCACAATTCCACTTCATACTGCACAATGCCACACAATATCGCTCCACATAAAGCCACACAATGCCACATAAGTCCACTCAACTCTACCCCTCACCACACAATTCCACACAAACCTACTCCACTCCACTCCAGTCCAACCCACTCCACTCCACTTTACTCCACAACACACAATGCCACACAATTCCAGTCCATGCTACACAATGCCACACAATTCCACTCCACCCCACATAAAGCCACACAATGCCACACAAGTCCACTCAACTCTACTCCATACCACACATTTTCACACAATTCTTCTCCACTCCACAATGCCACACAATCCTTCTCCTCTTCACACAATGCCACTCCACTGCACTCCAATCCATGACACACAATGCCACACAATTCCACTTCACTTCACTCCATGCCACACAATTTCACTCCATACATTGCAACTCAACTCCACTCCACAAAATGCCACACAATTCTACTCCATGCCACACAATGCCACTCCACTCCACACAGTGTCAAATAATTCCACTTCATGCCACACAGTGCCACATAACTGCAGTTCACGCAACACAATGCTATACAATTCCATTTCACTCCACTTCACGCCCCCCACAATGCTACCCTACTCCACACCACACACCATTGCACTTCATGCCACATAATGACACACAATTCCACTCCTTACCACACAATGCCACTCAATGCCATACAGTGACAGTTCCACTCCACACCACACAGTGACACTTCGCTCCACACATTTTTTATATGGAGTTTTATATAGCGCGAACTTGACCTGAAGGTATCGGGTATCAGAGCGCTTTACCAGAACATCAGTTGCGTTACATGGGGACACATTCATTTTTGTTAGGCACGGGGAGATTAAGAGATTTGCCCAGAATCACAGGATGTTGCACGTCCCTGCCGAGACTCAAACCTGGTTCCCCAGCTCCGAGGTCGACCCCCCTAGCCATTAGGCCAACTCCTCTCCTCTCCCCAATCCAATTCAATTCCACTCCACACTACACAATGCTGTTCCACTCCACACAATTCCACTCCACTCCATTGCACTCCACTGCACTTCACTGTACTTCAATCCAATGCACTCCACTCCAATTCACTTCACACAATGCCACTCCACGTCACACCACACAATGCCTCGCCACTTCACTCCACCCAATACCACTCCACCCCACTCAATGCCACTCCACTAAATGGCACTCCACTCCATTCCATGCCACACAATTCCAATCCACACCACACAATGCCACTCCACCCCACATTATGCCACAGAATGTCATTCCACTCCACGCCACAATGCCATTCCACTCCATGCCACTCAATTCCACTTAACTCCACTCAATGCCACCCCACTCCACTCAATTGTAATTCTATTGTGCTTACTACCCCTGCTGAGGTGTTGAAGCACTTTTCGGCATGCTACTTCAATCCATGCCACTCCCCTCAATGGCACTCCAATTTACACCACATAATGCCACTACATGCCATACAATGCCACTCCACTCATTGCCACTCATCTCCACTCCACTCAAAGCCACTCCACTCCTACAATGCCACTCCTCATAATGCCACTCAACTTGACTATGCTCCACTCCACACAATGTCACTCCCCTTCACACCACACAATGTCACTCCACTCCTCACAATGCTTCTCCATGCCACACAATGCCACTCTACTCCACACCACACAATACCACTCTGTGCCTCACACTGCCACTCCACTCTCCTTAACACCACACCACACAGTGCCACTCAACACCACACCACACCAAGTGGAGAGGTGTGGTGCAGCGGCCAGGGCAGCTGACTTCGGAGCACAGGGTTCACGGTTCGATCCCCGGCGGCAGCTCAGCTCAGCACCATGTGACTCTGGGCAATAGCTCACTTAATTTCCACGACGGCCCCCAGCGCCTTGAGACCCGTACGGGTGAGTAGCTGCGCTATATAAAAACGTTTTTTTTTTTTTTTGCACTACACCACTCTGCTTCACTCAACTCCACAACAGCCAATAATCTCATATGTCCAAGACCTAGTGGCCTTTCCAATGCCTGTTTTTCCTGTTTGCAGCCACCATGCTTTTCGTGGCCGCAGCGAATAAGACAAAAACAATATCTATGTAGAGCTTTTGATACTATTAAGCCAATGGCCTGTCGCGGGACGGCTGCCGAATAAGGGTTTCAGATGGTGGAGCTTGCTGCTGAAGCTCTGCATCAGAAATAAAGCAGTTCCTCTGCCGATTTGTGATGAATGACCCACTTCCACCCAGCTGTAACAAGCAACAATGTTCTTCAACAAAATAGATGACATGACCAGTGATAGTCTTAAGTAGGACACCTGATAAATCTAGGAGTTGTGTTTTTGGACAGAAGAAAGAAATCTCATGTGCAGATTAGCCAGAAAGCTAAAGGTAGTAAAACTGCAAAGGAATTCCTCAGCAAACTGAAGTTTTTTAAAAATAATCTCAAGCTTTCTGAAGTTAAGGAAGGTCTAGTAAGTTTATGGAACAAAAAGTGTGACTACAAAAAACTATTTTCACAACAAAATTCTATTGAAAGAAATTCAATGTCATAAATATTTTTGAAGAAATTTTCCCTTACAAGTTAAGTTATTCAAGACTAATCTACTTTGCTGCCTCTTATTTGTTTACATAGCAGTGCTACACATCCATACCTTCATTGACCACAGTACAGAAATACAAAGGACCACAACTTGTGTTATGGTTACTCAAGTACCTCTCAGCACATTTGTATTGGCATTCATAATATTACAGTTTTAAAGTTACTACAGGTCACAAAATAGGCATAAATGTACTCCAATTCCAGTCCTGCACCATTTGACAAATCTTCACGAAACTTTCCAAACAAATGCTCTTTTTGCCTAGCTTGTGCATGGAAAGTTTCGGGGTGATCAGTCAAGTGGGGGCCATGAAAAATCGGGGATCCCAAAATGCTAAATTCCCCTACATTTCCATAGGCTTTTGTCAGAAGGGTTTTCGTATAAGACTGCTGAATGGAATTACACTATATTTGGCAGGAAGCTAGATCTTAGTTTGCAGATTGTGCTTTTTGTGATTTGGTGTAAATCTGTTCAGTAGGTTTTGAGAAATTAAAAAATTACATTAAATTAAATTAAAAAATAATTGTATATCTGCACGGCTGGGTTCGAGAGACTCTCATGAGAGTCCCTCTAACCCAATTAAAAAAAATACAGTGCTCTGATTGGCCCAGGGAGCTTTTTTTACCTTGAGACACTTCGCTGCCACTGGAGACAGGATCCTGCGGGAGCAAGAGCTCTGATTGGCTGCCAGCAACATGAGAAAATCTTTGCTGGCAGCCAATTATAGGACTCTGGGACTTAGCCCACTGTCCTGAAGTTAAAAATTAAAAATAATATATGGGGCCGGATTAGTGATGACCGGCCCCTCTACACCCTGTGAGGGGGACTCCGAGGGACCCCACCCCTGGGGCCAAAATTGAAAAAACATTGGCAAAAAAAAAACTAGCCTTCCATTTTATATCAAATATGTGGGGAGGGGGGTGTCAATAGGGCCTCCCTCCACTAGCCCATTTTAAGCTCTGGGGACCCCCTCCCCCGTGGCCAAATTTGAAAAAAGGGGATGGGGCTGCATGTCCCCCTTGCTCAGCATGTGAAGGACCTGGTTACCCCATCCCCTGGGGCCATTTGTTTTTTAAAAAGGGAGGTGGCAGTGTGGCCCCTCTACTTTAGCCTACTTAGGCCCCGTGGACCCCATCCCCCAGGACTGAAATGTAAAAAAAGGGGAGGGGCTGAACAGCTCCCCTCCCCAAGTTTTTTAAAGGACCCATGGACCCCATCGCCCAGGGCCGTAGCAGTATTTAAAAGGGAGAGGGGCTCCGTGGCCTCCCTACATGAGCTGAGCCTTTAAAGGCCCCTCTGGGCTGGCTCACTTTCTGTGTCCCTGGGAGCCCACCCCGGGACACAGTAGTTTCCCTGCCCGCACCAGCGTGGGCAGGGAAACATGTGTTTGCTCCTGTGTAGCAGGAGCATTTTAAATCTCCCACCAAACGGGAGCAAACACTAAGTCTGCTATCAGCAGGTGGGAGATTTTAAAAAGATCCCACCGGCTGGGAACAGACCTGTGTTATGTTTCCCTGCCTGCACCCCTGCGGGCAGGGAAACCAAGCACATTTTGCTCCAATCATGAGGGGAGATGGAAAAAGCTGCTACTCCCTCAAGAAGGGAGCAATGTCGGCTGGGCCTCCAACATGTTGGTTGGTGGGTGCCCCAGGTGGGCACCAGGGCACCCACTTATTAGAAAGAGAGGCCCTGTGGGGATGCGATCTGAAATAGCTCGGGGAGGGGGCGGTGTGGCCCCCATCCCCTTTTTAATAGAATACTGTCCCAGGGAATGTGGTTCACGGGGCCTATGAAGGCTCATGGAGGGTGTCACATGCCCCCCTCCCCTTTTAAAATACATAAATCCCTGGGGAATGTGGTCCCCAAGGCCTAATGAGGCTCGGGGAGGGCGCGGCGTGGCCTTCCTCCCCTTTTTTTATTATATTTGGCCCTGGTAAGGCTCGGGGAGGGAGGCTGCATGTCCCCCTCCCCTTAGATTTTTGCCCTGGGTGATGGGGTCCCCGGGGACAATGAAGACTTGGGGAGGGGGGCTGCATGCCCCCTCCTTTTAATATATATATATATATATATGTTTTGGCTCCAGAGATGGGGTCCCCGAGACCCAAAGGCCAACCCTATGCTATGCATGCCAAAGGCAGTGTGCGGTTGGCAGTCTGCTGGGTGTTTGGCCACAGGGCCTGGTAGCAGTCCAAGCACTGTGGCCAACCCCCTGATGGGCACGGCTGAAGGCTGTGTGCAGCGGGGGGTGGTTGCCTCCGGATAAGTTGACCAGAGGGCTGGGTCGCACGCCAGGCCCTATCGCAAACCATGGGGTTGGCTGCCTGCAGGGACATCTTAAGGGTTTTGGGGGCCCTGGGCCAAACGTATTTTGGGGGCCCCTGTTCGGAACAGCTTTGAATTTGTGATCTAATTTCAGCTCTTTCATGCTGTCTTTGGCCAGGTCACTGACAGTGCACAGGCACAATCGTCCAAATTCTAAATGTGTTTACATCGAATATTCAGAGATAGAGATGTTTTCAATATTGAAACACAACAGCTCACTAATATTACTGCAAATAATTTCTGTTACACCGCCCCATTTCGCATTTGTGAGGTCCTGTTTTGATCTCAAAGAAAGTTTTTTTAATGGATGTTGCATGAAACATGAGCACAACATTTCTCTGCAAAATGTCTGTAATAGACTCTCACACATAAATCACATTACAAATAAATGAAAGGAAAACGGTATTTAAAACAATCTGTTCAAGAATTATTCAAGGTTATCAGGGCAAGACTCTCTGCAGAACAGAGGTGGCTCTATCAGGTGGCCTGAAAGGCATAGGCCCTGGGCCAGAGCCACTTTGCCCATGCCTTAAAACGTTTCTGGCTGCCTGTGGGGGGTTTGCCTCAGACCCAAGCCAAAGGCCAGACCCTGTGGGCAACCACCCGCAGAGCACCACCAAACAAAGTCTAACATCTTCCTCATGTAATAACACACTTTATTACATTGGTGGGGGGTGGGTGCAGGCCCAGCCACTGATCCCCCCACACCCTTGGTTGAGCATGGCCAAGGCGCCTTGATGGAAAAAGTCACTTAGGATTAAAAAATAAAGCAAATGAAAGGTTGACATTGTAGTGGGTAGTAACTTGTAAGACAAGATAAAGTGGACAGTCAACTAACCTGTGATTCAATCCAAACATGACAGGAAGACAACTGTAATGTCCATGGCCCTGAGGTTTTCTTATATAGTAATACGAGGGCACTGTGGCTAGTGACCTAGAGTATGCAAGCGGAGGAGGCATTAAGACCTTGCCTTCTAGGCTGATTGACATATATTGGTGCCTTAAGACTCCAGATTAGCTAATATTACAGAGTTAATGCATGAAGACAGTGTGGCCCCCTGTCCAAATCCTGGCAGTTTTGGTGTGTAAGTACCTGATTCAGTTCTGCTACACTAGAGTTGGAAGTGAACTTGGTCTTGGCACCCACTGATTTTTCAACACAGCCCTTTACAAATAACTCTCACTCTTTTGCCACGATTCAGAAGGTCTACTCTGAGACTCAGAGATATTGCAGTCCAACAGACTTCCAACCCTCTGTGGCTTTTGGTCCTTTCAGCTCGGCTGAGATGTGTTAGCTTCTTTATGGTGTCATCGATCCAGCTGGGAGGCAGCCAGCATTTTCTTCCATGTGTGCATTTTTCTCTGTTCTATACAGTACCTTTCCAGGCGCTGATCCAGCTCCCATAGAACGGACTTGGGTATTGTTGCATTGCCACGTAATCTTGGTCACACCTGGTAGATTTCCCTTGGCCCTCTGATAATTCACGAATACCAGCTTACAATCTAGAGCGGGAAAACAAAGAGGTGCCCCATAAACCACTTGCAAACCTTACGTGAAAATGGATACACTTTGGTAATGGACAATGCATGCCAGAACCAGCAGGTACTTTCTTAGGTTCTCTTCACCCTTTCCCCAGACACAGCACACAAACAAGAAGTGTGGACTAGTGGTATTATTAGTATGGATGTATTGAATATGTGTAATTTGCTTTCGCTTAATTATGTAACATTTCAGCAAAATTATGTGAAATCATGCACAATTATGCGTAATTTCGCTTTATTTTCGCATTAAATGTGTCCTGGTTAATTTTTCATGCAAGAACACATTTTGTGCCAAAAAAAAAAAGAAAAGCAAACAACAGCTGCTCGCTTTCTGTTGTTGCTGTACGCTTGCAGTACGTTTTTACTGTGAATGGCACATTCACAGTAAATTTTCCCCACAAATGGTTCATAATTACGCAAAATGGCATTAAGGAATAATTTGGGGAATTTTGCATAACATGCATAATGTGAAATTCCCCAAATTACGAGATTTAAGTTGCTTTTGTAAAAGTCAATCCAGTGCAGAACAAGTACGAGTTTATAGTAGCAAATATCACAATTACTGTAGCTGCACAGAGTAACCAGTATGTGAATAATATGAAAAGAGATAGCATGGTATTTTTAAAAATTCCCCTTACTACTGAGTTTCCCTACCATGCGGAGTGGTGAATTGGTGGTGAATTGGGGTGAACTGGTGCGCTCAACAAGAACTGCCTATATATGTAGCAGGGGCGTAGCACAGGCTCTCACCACAGGGGCTGCGGGGGGCCCCCAACCTCCAGGGGGCCCCCTCAGCACCGCACTTCGCCCGGAGAGCTCCAGATTGAGTCCGGAGGGGGCCCCCTCCACGTACCCTGCAGGGGGGCCCCCTCAAGTTTCATTACACCACTGATATGTAGCCCGTGGCTGTGTGCGAAAGCACCAACGGATTTGAAGCAGATCAGGAGCGACTCCTCCACGAGAGCAGAGGAGCGCCACCCCGCAAACAAAATGCCCTCAGAGCTGACAAATAAAATGGTAATAAAGAGTATTTATTACCATTTTATTTTTCAGCAACCTGAACCGAGTGTCAGGACGGGGCAATTGCTGCTGAGTGGCAGCAGGGAGCTCTGAACTTATGTTTAAAGTGTGCATGCCCCTTTGTGACGGCCAGCCAGACATGCACATTTTTTACTTCTCTAACCTGGGTTAGAGAAAGCTGGGTTAGAGAAAGCACAGGCCTCCAGCGCTCTTAAGAGCACTGAGAGAGCCCGCTCCCTCCAATCCTGACTCTTCTCTCATGATATTTACAGCATGAGAGCAGCAACAGGATTCGGTAGTGCAGTTTCTTGGGTCCAGAAGCTTCGAGGAGAGACAAGGAGGATGTCTTGCGGCAAACCAGGAAGGTAAGTGGCATTTTAAAATTTTTGTTTTTTTTAGTAACACTCACCCACCACTCTAAATACTTGCCAGCCGCCACTGGAGCAGATGGCGGGACTCTTATGGCTTACAATGGGGGCCTGATTGAATCGTGGTCTGTAGGGTGCTGGGAGTCAGGGGTAGAAGTTGTGGGCTGGAAGTCTTGTTATGTTTTTGTGTTCACATGGAAAACAATAAAAATGTGGTTATCATTTTTTTCTTTAAGAATTTTTTTGAAAACATTTCTGCCTTTGTGAGAGGAGGATACATTATTGCGTACCTGCTTGGTAAGGGAGAGCTGCCCTTCACTTGCAAGAACAGGCAGAATCTGTGAGAACCCAGGGGGGCTTTCTGCTCGTGTCCTAGGAAGAGCGAGCTCCCTTGATCCAGGTATTCACATCTCTCTGCCTGAGAAAGGATGGAGCATCATTTTTGTACTGTTGGACAAGAGGACCATCAGAAGGTCCCCATCGTGATGCATGACATGGCGTCTTAAAAATGACAAGGGAATTCTTACAGTCTTACCTGTGAACACATGAGGAAACAGAAGGGACACTATATATTACACACTACAAACATGCATATATGAACATGAGACAGACTATCATAATACAGTAAAACAAAACGACCTCAAATTATCCACTGTTATAATAATTAGCATAATGCAATGAAACATTTAGCGCAGGCAATGCAATGGATAAAAATAGTCCTTAATCCGCAAGCAACTGGAGGAGAAGTGAATGGTTGGGTCCTGTGCAAAAGAAGCAGACACACAACCCTGCGATATCTCTAGAACAGAATGGGGCATATTAGCAAGACCGGCGATAAAATTATCGTCGTTTTAGCGGCAGGAAACTGCCGCTAAAACGGCGATAATGGGCTTACTAATATGCGTTATAGAATTCCAATAGAAGCCCAGGTTAGATGTGCAGGACATCTAACCTGGGCTTCTATTGGAATTCCATAACGCATATTAGCAATCCCATTATCGCCGTTTTAGCGGCAGTTTCCTGCCGCTAAAACGGCGATAATTGTATCGCCGGTCTTGCTAATATGCCCCAATGTTTTTATTTTCAAAAAGCTGTCAAGGCACCCCCTGGCCTTGTAGTTTATTGACGTCTTGGCAAAGGTCTTTGGTAGTTTGTCATTCTGGCTTTTATTTCAGTTCCTTCATCCCTAAAAGCAGTCAGGTACCATCCTGGCTATGTGTTCTTCTTGGGTTTCTTCTTGGCCTGGATGTCACACTCCCTTCACCAGATTTTGACATAGGGCTGTAGAGCTGACTGTCTTGTAGGGTTCCTCACATGCCAGAGGTAGAGGCATCTCCTGTTCCCATCAATTCAGTGTCTCGCATTAATTCAGTTCTCTCTGCACCAGCTTATCACTGTCTTCAGGGAGTGTGGAAATGCCCCCAATTGCACTCATAGTTTATTTCCTTTAATATGTATGCTATACTGTAAACTGTATATTGCTAGTGACCCGCCATTATTACCCCCACCCAAGGTGAAATCAGGAGGGTGGTCGGGCGCGAGCGTGCAGCCACTCAACGTGGTCTTATTGGCTATACCATAACGTAATCCACTGGGCCTGCGGCATCTTCAGGTGGACAGAGATTCCCCAGCTGAACCACAAGCCCTCTTGGGTTCCATGTCCATGATGCCCTCCTCGCCTCATGAAAATCCACCAGGAAACAGGATCAGCGCCCCTTCTCCTGCAGACAGGCCTTGTAAATGTATGTGGGGCATTTTGCAATTTTGTTGACTACATCCCTGTTCTGCTTCAAGCCTTGTAGATAAAATACTGATAACCTACTGGGGGCTATAGAAGTTTAAACAGTTTTATATCACTTTTGCTCTATGTTGTTCAATGGGGAAACGTTGTTGTCTATCCTTGTAAACCTTAAGCTGCATGTCCTGCTACTATGTTCTTTTTTACGAACGCAGTCAATTGAACAAATGTTCCAGACAGTATTATTATTATTATTAGGCCGTTATATAAAGCGCACAGGAGGCACAGAATCCAGTGGTTCTAAGAGCCATCCCGCCCTATGAGTCAGTGCAGAATTAATCAGCTCCAGACTCAGGACTTTAAGATCCTCAATTAAGGTTTGACCAACACCACATGTCAAAATGGATGTTCATGTCACCCAGTAGAACAAAGTTGGAGGATTTCAAGATGCAGGGGCGAGAAGTTCAGGGACCAGTGTACCTCAATTCCCGGCATAGCCTGGCGTGCGATATATAAGAGACCCTGATAAACTAACTTATGTGTGAGTTCAAGTAAAAACAGTCATGCTTCGCAGTCTGGTATTATCAGATCCTTAGTATTACCTTTCAAGTTGTTTTTAAACACTTTCAAGATCCCTCCACCCTTTTTCCCTGTCCTATCAGTATTGCACAGATGAATCGTGTGTGCTGTGACGCGTCTGTTCTTTGTTATAGTTTTTCAGTCACTCTGGAAGCAAGTGTGAACCAGTGGCGGCTGGTGACATTTGAAAGTGGTCGGGCGTAAACTGATTGTCATACTGCACTGCAGTGGGTGAGTGTAGCGAGCGAGCCCGAACAACCTACGGGGGGATCGAGGGCGTTCTCCCCCCGACAAAATGTTGAAAAAAGAGTGGACAAATGGTGCATTTTCAAGCAAATTTGAGAAAGCAGGAAGGTTAATAAAGAAATTGTGAAAGTGCATTTATTACATTAATATAGAGATGTCATATAACAACATAGGTAGCTGCTTATTCAGTATAACTGAGGCCATGCCACCCGTTATATAAAGCGCACAGGAGGCACAGAATCCAGTGGTTCTAAGAGCCATCCCGCCCTATGAGTCAGTGCAGAATTAATCAGCTCCAGACTCAGGACTTTAAGATCCTCAATTAAGGTTTGACCAACACCACATGTCAAAATGGATGTTCATGTCACCCAGTAGAACAAAGTTGGAGGATTTCAAGATGCAGGGGTGAGAAGTTCAGGGACCAGTGTACCTCAATTCCCGGCATAGCCTGGCGTGCGCTATATAAGAGACCCTGATAAACTAACTTATGTGTGAGTTCAAGTAAAAACAGTCATGCTTCGCAGTCTGGTATTATCAGATCCTTAGTATTACCTTTCAAGTTGTTTTTAAACACTTTCAAGATCCCTCCACCCTTTTTCCCTGTCCTATCAGTATTGCACAGATGAATCGTGTGTGCTGTGACGCGTCTGTTCTTTGTTATAGGTTTTCAGTCACTCTGGAAGCAAGTGTGAACCAGTGGCGGCTGGTGACATTTGAAAGTGGTCGGGCGTAAACTGATTGTCATACTGCACTGCAGTGGGTGAGTGTAGCGAGCGAGCCCGAACAACCTACGGGGGGATCGAGGGCGTTCTCCCCCCGACAAAATGTTGAAAAAAGAGTGGACAAATGGTGCATTTTCAAGCAAATTTGAGAAAGCAGGAAGGTTAATAAAGAAATTGTGAAAGTGCATTTATTACATTAATATAGAGATGTCATATAACAACATAGGTAGCTGCTTATTCAGTATAACTGAGGCCATGCCACCCGTTGCTCCGAGTATACGTGCTCGTGTTTCTAAAACTAAAATGCTGTAAAATATGTGTGTGTGACTTGCAAAAAAAAACGTGTGCGTCACCATATTTCTTTCACATCCTCCAGGTTTATCTTTCAAGCCCAAGGCCATTGCACACTGCTCACTCACTGTCAACAAATTACGATGCAAAATGGTTTCCTATTGGAGTAAACATTAGCTCACGTAGCAGGGGCTTATTTGTACAGTGATTAAACATTTCGTTTCTTGCTTTCCCTATATGCCCGTGACATCTACATGCTTGAGCAGACTCAATTAGCTGCTAAAGCTGATGCCTGGGTATGGCTGTGTTAACATGACTTGGCCTGGCCTCATATTCTGTAACAGAAGAGCCTGCGCTACTGCTGATGCATTTGTGGGGTACAAACATTCGTCATGCACTGTAGTAAGCTCATTTCAGGAATTTCAAGTCTTAATCTGTATTTTTTTTCAGCAAGGCACGCATTACAAGATGGACTTATATGTGTTTGTGATCTAAATATAATTAACCTGTTTAATTTGGCAGCGCCAAAACTGTTATGCATGAATGACACAGCCACCACTGCGATTAAATTTGTAATACACGTGGATGCACTCAGGACGGACTGGTGTATGTATTTAGTTGCCAATATAGCTAGGGGAAAGTAAGCTTAAAGGTCGCCTAGCAGCAGAGTTCGACTTCAGGAGTTCCGTTTGCTTCTATTTTTCCTTTGCTTGGAGATCGTAAGTGAGGACATAGTAACGCAGCTGTTTTATATGTGAGATGTGGCAGTGGCATGAGGGAGCCGAGGACAGCAGACTTCCTGCTATCTGTACTGTACGCCTCGCCAAAAGCTCTCTAACTCCATCTCTCTCTGACGTCTGATCTATCTCTGTCACTATCTCTTGCTGCCTCTCTGTCTTCTTCTTTCTCTTTCTCTCACTCTCACTTTTTTCTATTTCTATAGCCTCTTCCTTCTTTCTCCTTCCCGATTTCTCTCTTCTTCTCCGCCTCACCATTTCCATTCGTGTCGTCCTCCTCTATTTGCCATCTCCATCTGGCTCTCATTTCCTCTTCTCTCTCTTTCACGTCTCTCCTCTTACATGCCCGCTCTTTATTTTCTATGTAAGAAATATTCTCTTCTCTTTTCTTTCTTTCTTTGTGTACCTCACTCCGTCCATTTGCAATCCCTCACCTTTCCTATCTTTCTGTGCTCAATTGTTACGTAAACAATACCTCGCATTCCTTCTCCCGCTTTCCCCCTGGTGTTCTTTTTCTGTGTCCCCATCCCTGCCTTACCCAGTTCCCATCTCATTGTCTCCTCTTCTACCTGTTCATATGTCCCTCGTTTCCTGCCCCCCTTTACTTCCTCCTCCCCTTACCTCCATCTCTCACTCTTGCATATGCAGATTTGTCACCGTCAGCTGTGATGAATACCATTATTTCCCCCCTGTCTGTGTACAGTTGGCTCGCACACAAGTCCCTTCATGACTTTGCCTCCCAGGGGGAAAGCTGGAGCCAGCCTGGGAATGGCATCTTTAATAATGACAGAAGTTCCTATTGAAATTCTCTCTGGCCCGCAACTGACTCAAGCTATGAGGACACTTGGAAAGAGATTTGACCATACCCCCACTTCACTGACAGGAAAAACCTTTACCATACAGTATCTCTACCGCCCCCTTTAGTGATCCATTCCATTCGAATTGCCATGGCGGTAAACAATATTCCTGCACAGGAGCCTTCTCACAATGGCGCAGCCCATTTTCTCCCATTACAGCCAGATCCCTGTCACCCTTGATGGGCCACGCACTGGGCACATTGACATTTTGTGACGGCCAAAGATATAGGAAATGCCCCTGCCAACTGGAGCACAAACACTAGTTCTAGCGCTATTCTTCATGAAGCTTCCTTTGCTCAGTAAGAACCTGATTTACCGCACTTTGAAGCTCTTCCTGTGTTCGCATCAAGAGTATTGGCTAGCTCTTCCTTGCTGTAAGCCATTCCCGCTAATGCAGTGAAGTCGTTTCTGGGGTCGCGACTCGTGAGCTATCAAGCACTAATCTGATTGCTTTAACAATTGTCTACTGCGTCACTAGATCAGGCATGTTGATCCTCTTCTGCATGGGGCTCGCCACGAGCGGCCTGGTATAAATGCGCGCTTTCAAACAACGTGTTGTAAATGTCGACTATTTAACCTAAACCAGCCTCATTTTTCAAGGGAAACTATCAGAGTAGCGCTTGGAAACCTGCTGAGAGCAATTTGCAGACAGTGCTATGGAGAGTTGGGCCCCGTGAAACTACGTGCTCTGATAGGTGAAGAGCAGATGATGGGGCCTCTTGGAGGGAGGACTGCGACTGCGAGGCCTGTGACACACGCCAACCTCTGCCCAGTGCCCACTGGGCTTGAGACGCTCTGTATTTTTCAACCTCTCTACGGCGCTTGAGGGAGTCCGCTGTGCGCTTTCTCTGGCTGTGCCTTCTTGAGGTTCCAGACAGTGTGTATTGTATTATTGTCAGACACGTATAGTGCTTGGACAACTGAACTTGAAGCAGAGTTTTAGAGTCTTTTATCATAAAAGACTCTAAAACTCTGATTCAAGTTCAGTTGTCCAAGCATTAAACGTGTCTGATAATAATTTTTTATCTCAGTCAGCAAGTGCTCGTAACTACCGCCACGGCAGCCGGCAGGGCCTCAAACTGCTGCCCATTGCCCAACAAACAAAACCAACAACAACGTACGCCACCAGGGCAGGCCAGGGCCTCTAAATCACCCTCCCCCCCAACTACCGTCACGGCACGGAATCAAAGAAGTCACTCCCCAGCCTGGCGTCAGTAATTATCGCAGCAAAGCAGCAGTGACAAAAACACTAAAACAGTGCCCCTATAATTAGGAGGTTGTTGCGGGGTTGGGTCACTTTCACTTACCTTTGTCACCTTGACCTCAACGTTCTCAAGCCGGGCTCCTCATCATGACCAGGAGGACTGCAGTGCAGACAGCATGGCAATAGCAAGGATAGCACGCACAAGCCACGATGAAGCCAAAACTGGAAAATACTGGATTTGGTCTTTGGACTCCTCCCCCAGCAAACCAATCACTTACAAAACAACAAGCAACTGTTGCTGGATCTCGTGGAAGAGGCAAAGGCCACTGCCACACCCTCACTTAAGTTCTACATCTCTAAGCCTGCCGGACTGCCCCGCCCCCAGCCATTGGAATTAATGAAGGGCCTCCACCTCCTCCCTGGGCCAAGCAAATAACGCCCAAAATCGAAATGCTATTCTGGCAGTGAGACACAGGCTGCACCCACCAGTGTGTGGTCACTGCCCTGCTTTCTGGCTCCAGGTCGAAGAAATCTTCGCCCAGCCAAGAGCATGGGCAGAGCAAGGGCCATCCTCCCCCACCCCTTAAAGAAAACCACAGATTTTAAGTGTGTTATTAAATATCAAACATTATGCATTATTATGTACAAATTTGAAGATCGATGTCCATTTTCCCAACATAAAGAGAAAGGAGAACAAAAGACTTCCCGAAGTGAACATATGTGTGCTAGAAGTTTAAACAAATGGATATTTCTTTGGCATTATCTGTTTTTTTTTTTAAAGTATGTTTTTAAATGTTTGTCAGCCTATTTGTAAAAATATTTCCTTTTTGTGTATTTTTATAGCCCTGAAGAAGTCCGGTAACGGACGAAACGCGTTGGCTATTTCATTGATAAGAAAATTGAATAAAGAATACATTTTAAACTTCAAGAGCCTGTGACTGACTTCACTTTGGGAAAATGGACATGGATCTTCAAATTTGTACATAATAATGCACAATGTTTGATATTTAATAACACACTTAAAATTGGATCTATCAGAAGGGTGCAGAGCTATTTTTTGTGTATCTTATTGGAAGAGAGTGGAACATTTTCTTTCTCCAGCTCTTCATGGGACATAGGGGATTGTGTCCCAGGGTGGCAGGGCGACTCCCATCTCACCCGTGAACCCCAGCCACCACTGCAGTGTAGCCATTTGTAAAACCACACCAACATAAACTTTCGTGTTGTACACTCAGTAAGGATAAGAAAGAGCAGCAACAACAACATACAGATGCAAATGTTTGCTTTATTTGTATAAAGTTGGGATGTGGTACTCTGGGAGGTGCAGGTGACAATGGAGTAATCCTTAGACAATGAATGCTGTTGTGTGCCTATAGCAGATATGGGTTGATGCCGGATGTTAGGAAAATGTAAAAATAAAATTTAATTTAAAAAAAAAAAAAGTAAAAATGAAAAAGAATTACATTAAATCAATAGAAAAATAAAAATAAAAATAAACATTTAAATTTTTAAAAAAACAATTTTTTAAACATTTTTTTATAAATAAGTGAAATTATTCTCAAGCATAAAATTTATAAAACTGATATCTCATCCATCCGTGCAAGCCTATGGCAAAGGCACACTGGCTGCCAGCCTGTGCCACATGGTCCAACAACACTGAGCAAGAAGGCATGGGGAACAAAGAAGATATGCACGCCTATGGCCTATGGCAAAGCACACTGGCTTCCCAGACAAAATGGCCACCAGCCACATGGTGAACAACAACAGCAAGGAGGCATGGCCACAACAAAGAACACATGCAGTCCTAGGGCAAAAGCACACTGGCTGCCAACACAAAATGGCCGCCAGCCGCATGGTCACAACAACAAGCAAGAAGGCATGGGGTACAAATAACACATGCATGCCTATGGCAAAAGCACACTGGCTGGCTACACAAAATGGCCACCGACCACATGGTCAAACAGCAAGCAAGGAAGCATGGCCACAACAAAGAAGACATGCAGGCCTATGACAAAAGCACACTGGCTGCCTACACAAAATGGCTGCCAGCCACATATGCACAACAACAAGCAAGAAGGCATGGGGAACAAAGAACAAATGCATGCCGATGGCAAAAGCACACTGGCTTGCAAAACAAAATGACCACTTACCACATGGTCGAACCTCAAGCAAGGAAGCACGGCCACAACAAAAAGACATGCAGTGTAGTAATGTGAGTCTCTACTAAGAGCATGAAGACAATCACCTTAAAATAACACCATTACAGTAGCTTGGGGGCTCCTCCTACATTGGGCCACCACAAATGTGGGGACTGTGTGGGAAGTAAATTTACTGACTGTACTAAGTACTTGAACCTTGAATCCAAATCTTTCTTGCTTAATTGTATTTTGAACTATAACCTCAGCCTGCAATGTGGTATAGTACATTTGGAGAACCTGCAGACGTATTTAGGAACACATTGTGTAACAAGCATTGGCATAGCCAATAGGTCTCGCCTTTGGGACCTTATAAGTGTTTTGCCATGCAACAGTTGATGTTGTTGCACCAAGGATATTGTGCTGCATAACTAAATACTTATAAGGTCTCAAAAGCGAGACCTATTGGCTATGCAGAGTTAGCAGTACAACAGTAACCGCATTAATAGCAGATGAGCAGTGACAGCAGAGGTAGCAGGATAGCAGTGACAGCAGAGGTAGCAGGATAGCAGTGACAGCAGAGTTAGCAGTACAGCAGTGACAGCAGAGTTAGCAGGATAGCAGTGACAGTGGAAATGCAATCGGTCTCGCATTTGTTTGAGTTAGAGCTATTGGCATTGTAAATGTTAATGTCTTTTACCTACGGGTTATGGAGTGTATGTATGTTGTGTGTAGTGGAATTATGTGGTTTGGATTAGTTAGTCGTGGAATTGTGTGGTGTGAAGTGAATTTGTGGAGTGGAATTATGTGGCCTGGTGTACTGTGGAATTATGTGCATAGTAATTATGTGGTAGTGAGTGTGCTGGAATGATGTGCAGTGGTATTGTGTGTTATGGAGTGTAATTATGTGGAATGGTATTTTGTGTTGTGGATTTTTATGTTTACAGCAACAAAGGATTTATTTATATATGAAACATTCACCTACATAACAAATACACATCTGCACAATCCAGCCTGTCCCTAAAATACGACACCACCTATAAAAAGCATTTGCAATGCAATAGGTCTTGCATTTACGCAAGTTTAAGCTATTGGCATTGTAAATGACAATGCCTTTTATTTATGTTTTAAAAACAAAAATAAAAGGCATTGTTATTTGCAATGTCAATAGCTCAAACTCGCGTAATTGCGAGACCTATTGCATTGCAAATGCTTGTTCTTCCCTCTTTCGAGTATACCTTCCTTCGTTTTCTTCTTCCTTCCCCCTACCTTCCCTTCCTGCTCTCTCCCTTGCTTCCTTCCGTGCGTCCTTCCATCCGTTTGACTCCACTGTGATTCCCTTTCTCCCCTTAATGTGGAGAAGTATATTCGGCTTTGTTGTGCTTTGCACACTGAACTATTTATAGAGGGGACGTGCCTCTGCTCTCCCTTTGCTCTAAATGTTAATAGGAGAGTCAAGGAGATACTGTGAAGTGATCCTGTATTCGGCTGCACAATGCTTCAGTATGATGTACAAAGGTCTTCGCTTGTGGCTTCGGTGTCGACAATTATGAGGTATGTGCTATGTGACACAAATCTCTGACAAGCTATCATGCCTTCACCTGGTGGAGACAAATGTGAAACCTATGTGGCAGAACTGACGTGTCTAATAACATTAATGAGGGCCGTCTCCCGCTAAGAAATGCTTGGCGGCCTTGTGAGGGAGGGACGCGTCATCTGAATTCGGCAATACAATGTGAACAAGCGGTTCACATTATCCTCGCAGTGCACACCCGCATGCATACATACTGCAGCTCCTACTAAACGCAGACATTACACGTGTGTGTTCTGGGAAGTGAAGCTTGTGGATGCGTGCAGAGAAATCGGTTATGCTTCCGAGGTTTGCTCACCTTGAATGCCTTCTGAGAGCAAGCGTGGAGGAATAAGCTGTCGCCATTTGAAAGCGCGCATCGCGCGCTGTAAATAAAACAAACAAGCTAAAAGCATTTTAAAGTAAAGCTAAAAGCATTTTAAAGTAAAGCTAAAAGCATTTTAAAGCGCGCATCACGATTCGCACTCTGTAAATAAAACAAACAAGCTAAAAGCATTTTAAAGCGCGCATCACTTCAAAACATTATTACTTAAAGATCAACAAATAGCAAACGCTGTAAATAAAACAAACAAGCTAAAAGCATTTTAAAGCGCGCATCACATCAAAACATTATTACGTAAAGATCAACAAATAGCAAACGCGCAGCCCACACGAAAATAATCGTAAACAAGATAGCGTCGGCCTGTCCAGATGGGCCGTCCTAAAAGTGGACAAGGCGGTAACTCCAAATCACGCGCCAGCGTTTAACATAAACGATGACGCGTGCCAATTGAAAACAAGGGCGGGGCTTAAAGTCCCTTCTGAAACTGTATTGATTCCAAAAGGCCCTCACATGGCGAGAGCAGAGCATGTGCGCTGCTAACGCCAGGCGAGACCTAAAAGCATGGCTGGGAATCGCACACCACTACAACGGATCCGATGCAAGATGGAGAAGGTGGCACATTATATTCTGGTCACAATGAGCATGACGTCACATGGAAAATCATTGACATCATCCCAAAACTCCCCAGAAAAGATGATGTTGCCACAGTTGTTTGATGGAAAGAATACCAATTGGTTTGAAAAATTCAGTTCGATAACACGGGAACTCAACAGTTTAGAGGAATTGACCATCTGATTCTGCTGTAAATTGTAGCTTATTTTCAACTGCTCATGGGCATTTTTTTTAACTGCTCATGGACATTAATTGTTTTTGTGCTATCTGTGCGATACTGATATGCTTTGAATGAGTTCCTAGTCTTTTTTTTGCTTTCCATCACTTTCCCTGCTCACCTAGATAACTTTTGCTAGGGTAGCACCATGATGAACGTTTGTGTTTCCCTCCTGACTCATAGGCTCATGGCATGCTTTTTGACCCTCTTCTAGGTCATGTATTACTGTGACCAACCTGTAAAATTCTCAAGAAAAAAACAGTTTGCAATACTGACGATCTATCGAGTCACATAATGTGTTGGCTAAATATGAACCATGATGTTCTATATGAAGGAGGAAACTGCAGTCTTGTGTTTTTTGGCGTTTTCCCCAGCCTTGCTTATTGTTTGAGGAAGAAAATAATGATTGAGGACTGTGGAGCTTCTGCCCTGTGGTCGCATGTTAGGTTTAATCTTCATTACAAAGGAGTTTAAAGCATTTCGGGACATATTACCAAGGGCAGTATCGCCGCTTTAGCTGCACTTTTTGCCGCTAAAGCGGTGATAATTTTAACGCCCTATCAGCAAGCTGTCGCTAACAGCCGTTAGCGACAGCTTACTGGCGATAGCAGCCGTTTTTTTCTCCGCTTTGCATGTCAGAGATATTTATCTCTAATGACATGCAAAGTGGGCGTTCCTCCCTAAAACAACATGGGAACAGTCGCAAACACAACTTCCCTCTATTACCAATGCAGGCCCGGACTCCGCGAAGCGATAATAAAAGTCGCGCTAAGCACGATTATCGCTGGTATTTTACGCCTGGTTAAAACCTGACTTAGCCATCTTGACAATGGGAGGGGGATTGTCAGGCTGAGACCACACCTGCCTATTAGCAAGCTGTACATTAGCGCTGTGAAATCATCACTGGATTTCACACGCTAACGCAGGTTTTCACATCGCCATCGTGCTGGAGTTGGCAGCAGTTTCCAGTGCAGCTATCGCCTGTTAGCGACGTGTTGATAATACGTCGCTAACAAGGCGGATGTAAAAGGCGATAGACGGCGATAAAAAAACTAACGCTACCCTAGGTTAGCGATAGTTATCGCCATTCCTTGCTAATATGCCCATTCGTGTTGTAATTGTTAAATGTTATGAAAACAAGGAGCACTAAAATGGAGGATAAACGAAAAGGCTGCAAATGGCGGTAATACTTCCAGTACACAAGTTGTTACGTATAAACGTGATCCTTGTTATATATGCAGTATACAGCCAATAAATACGTAGCTAATAAAACAGAGTTTAGCAAACCAACATTCATTTAAAAAAAAAAATTCTCCCCACACATCAAATGCTTGGTGGCAGCCACGTTTATTTTCCCCTCCTCTGACATCAACCGCAGCCCCGCCCATTGCCAGACACATGGCTCCAAGGCCAGTTTTACCTGTCTTCTCCCATATGCATTTTCTCCCATTTAGTGATGCAGAACAGTGACAATTGTTGCCACTCAATGGCCTCCGCTGTCAGCGAGTTCTCCTGTATTTTTGGTTCAATTATACATAGCAAATCTTTAAGCAAGTGACTGTTTGTAAAATGTATAATGTTGCATTAGTGGTAAATGTTTGTTGGCCATTTGGTAATGTTCTGACATAATACCCATAGCTTCAATATCCAATTTAAGGACCATGACTTTTCCGTTAGCTCGCTGCCCATAGCACATATCAATTGTGAAGCTAAAGCTGCGCCTCTTCTGCTGCTTTCTTCACCAGTAGAGCAGTTTTTGAATCAAATCAATTTTCCAATGTATAATCCATATATGGGTAACAATTGCAAAGAACCTTAAAATTGCAATGAGCCTTTTTATGTAATTTATATTATGACCTTTCTATACTCTTATGAACAATTTTGCACAAGTTATTTGCAGAACAATAGCTAATTTTATACTTTTTCCCATTTTTACTTCTATCTGCTGCAGATGCCGTCAATGTCTGCCCCTCACCATGATGACCGGCTGAGTAATACAGATCGTGTTTTGCTTTTTACCAGATTGAAAAAAATAAGATATCTATATTGAAAGGAGTTCATATGTGAAATTCTATGCCATTGACCACCAAAACAATCTCTGTAAGTTGTTGTTTGCAACTTTGACATTTTTCACCTTTTACCTTCTCGATTTCCTTGATTGAAAATTGTACCTGTGGATTGGGAAACACCATTTTGATTAGGATTATCCCTAAAATACACCTATGGCATATCTGCTGAACTGTATTATTCTTTTAATGTTAAATAGAGGAATCATCAGGACTCTTGTCCAGAAACAGTTCAACAGTATGGACTTAGAAGTCTTATGCCCCACTTTTTTATCACCTGTCACATGATTAGGTTCTCTCAATGACTCCACTTTATCCATCAAACTTCACACCACAAAAAAGTCCAGCACCTTACTTTCAGCTTTCAATACTTATTAAAATTAAACCCTTTCTTCTACCTACAAACTACAAATCAACAGTCCATACTCTCACCTTGTCCCCCATTGATGGGTTAATAGTCTGCTTGCTGGCCTCTGATTCCTGGATGTCACCAATTAAAGAAGTCTGTCATGCAGCATCCTGATTAATCAGTGATCAAAATAATTTGAGCACAGAAACCAACTCTACAAGAAGTAACATTGATGCATTTTCCAGTATTCACCTCTTCAAAAGGGACATCACTGTTTTCCTTCCATAATGATATTTAGAGAAAGAAGCTAGAAAAGTGGACCTCTTTTTCCCTCATCCTTCTCCACAGAAAGCAACATCATTGTATTTCATTGAATCCACCTCCTCAGAAAGTGACATCACTGGTTTCCTGCCCAAAACCATATTGAAAAAAAGAAGCGAGATGTGGATTTCATTCTCCATCACCCAAATCCTCACAAAGTGATACTCAGTCTTTACCTCTACAGGAAGTGACATCACTGCATTTCCCAGCATTCACTACTTCATGAAGTGACATCACTGGTTTCTTCCCAAAACCATCTGTAAAAGAAGAACCAAGACAAGCAGACACCATTCCCAATCATACAACTACACAGGAAGTGACATCACTGCAATTCCCATCATCCACCTCTATAGGAAGTGACATCACTTCTTGCCTTCTGCTTACGGCATTCAACACTTCAGGGCGTGCCACTGCCCAGGTGTAACTAGGGCAACAATGGACTGTTAGGACTGAGGAGAGCCTTCAGCCAGAACCCCTGCTTCTCTGCAACCTACAAGGTAAGATAACAAAAATTGTGTGCTCCATCTAGCACCCCACACTGCTCTGCCACAGATTCCCGCCCAAACTTAGACCACAGAAGCACTTACATAGCCTCCGGATAACACATAAACACAACCTCATACACTTCCCAACTACCACCACACAAGCTTAAACATCTGAATATGCATTCTAGGGCATGCTCATTAATGCTCAATCTGCAGTACTCCATGCTCCAAACATGGCATACTTCATCACCTATCACATTCACAGGTTTGATACACTTTCCATCACAGAAACAAGGGTTACCCAGTCATCTTCGCCCATCTTACACATCCTTGTTCTCATAGGCTATAGCATCCATCATGCAACCCATAAGAAGGGAGGAGACCTGGGTGTCATCCATAAGTCCTGCAGGTCCTGCACCTTAAGTAAGCAATTGACACTCAACTCCATGGGGACTACTCACATACTCAAACAGATGCTGAAAATACAACTGATTTACAGACTTGCTGCGCACTCAGACGGGGAAGGCTTCCCTAAAAAGAATCCAAATGAAAAAGGCTGAAATCCTTCATTAAGTATTTATATTTAATGCAATCATTGTGAACATAAAAGTTGACCTTCCATGATAAATCCAAAAGTGAAGAAGAAGAGACTTTTCCCTCTTATATTAATTGCACAACACAACAATTTAACACTCCATTCCAATGCATTTCAGGAATCCATGTGTCTTTCTCCAGGGGAAAGGAGCTCTTCCCAAATAATTCTCATAATTCCATCTAATCTACAGACCTCACAAGCAGAACAAGGGCTCTGATAAATTCCTAGACTGTCTCACCACCTCATTCATCCCACATTCCCACAACATGCCTCTGGCTAATCTCAAACCCTCGGAAAGTACAGGTTAAAAAAAGAGACCCCCATCTTCTTCCTTAATACACTCAGCATGGTACAGCACATTAACCTACTAACACACTTCAAATGCCACATCCTTGACCTTGCTATAATCAACCACACCACCCCAAATCCGTACTAACATCAGATCTCTAGATCCTCCAAAGTCCTCTCCCATGTCAGGAATTGCTTAGGTGAAATCCTAGACAGTTGGCTTTTTTACCTTGCATTGGCAGCATGGCAAACCTTTCACATTGTGTACGATCGGTTTGTGTTCAAATTATAAAACAATCAATGTGCCTGGTGCTCTGGGAAGTTTTACAAGAACATGGGGAATATTTGTGCATTTTTTCTTTTCCAGACCACCATTGTATACATTGTGGACAGGAAATTCCTTTGGGCCTGGCTTTGAAGGAACCACCCTTAATATGATGGCCATTTCTACTGGTGATCACAATGGTTTTCCCAACAGTAGAGCCAGAGGCAGCTCTGTATTGGAAAAAATACTATCCCACAAATTCTGAATGATGCAGGGAATGCTAGAGGTAGGTGAAAGGACAGCTAACAGTTTTTGGTGGCTGTCCTGTTCGACCAACCTCTAAAAAGGCCTTATGAATAAAACAAATGTTTACAGGTCCAGACATTGCTTAGATCTCATTTTATCTTTGATCATGAATTGAAAAAGGTCTTCTAAACATCTGTGATCTTTGGGCAGAGATCCTAAGAGAGAGTGTAGTATCAGGAAATGATTGAATCACCACCCAGCATTATGTTGTTATCCTACTACGGTCAAGCTATACAAATATAGGTATATACATACATATAAAAGGAATTTTAATTTATTTCTCTCTAGGCTTAGAACATCTTTGAATGTGATACAAGCCAAATTCAATTTGATTCTGGGTTATGGGAAACCAGTAAATGTGTGTGCAGAGGTAGAAGAATTGGCCATAGAATACATTTCCTGTGCACAAATTTGCTGGAGGAAATTTCACCATTCGAAATAGCTATTAGTCTGCTGTTGAGAAGTTAGTAATTACAAATAAAGAAATGTATTATGCTGTAGAGACATGGCAAGATATCAAGTTAATCAAGAATTATACCATGTCTCCAAGAGGATAATTTCATTATTTCTTTAAATGTCCAACCTAAACAAAAACACTCAGCCCAAAAAAGCAAAATATCTAATGCACTAAATCCCTTACAAGAATAGGGCCAGCCAATGCACTCACAGCAGTGTTTCCTGGAGAAACACCTATGGCCAGTGCTAATTAACCCCTTCGATGCGCGTGACGAGCCCAGCTCGTCATGCTGCGCGGTAGCGCTGTGCGCATGACGAGCTCAGCTCGTCACGACCACACCCGCGATCGGAATGTCCGCACACGAGCGGAATTCCGATCGTGGGCAAGGGGTTAAACTGCATACCAATTACCAGTGTTAATCTATGGGCTAAAAACTAGGAGTGGGTGGAACTCAGAGTTTTACCCTGAGGAATTCCACAGAGTTACCTAAAAACTCCATGAGATTCCGCGAGCAGCAGAATTCCAGTCTGGAGTGCTGCTCACGTTGATTTTAAGCACTGGGAGCTTGTTCCGCGCTGTAAAATCAGTGTGGCATGCAATGCGAGTGGCAACTTCCTTAACGTGACCTGTAGTGAACGCTTGCTTTGAGAAATCTCGCCAGGAGGTGATCTTCTGCTGAACTCAAGTGCGGACTGGGCAAAACTCAGTGAACTCCGCAGGCGGAGCAGAGTTTACCGTCTATCCCTACTAAAAACGGTCTTCAGTCACGTTTTCATCCAACTAAGAATACAAAACATGTTGGGACTTTTGGCTTCACTGTTTTGTTTATAAGAAGGGTGTGTACAAGCTTGCTTCTTGCTGTTGAATGAAAAAGAAGAACAGAATTGACAGCGATATGAGAAAAAATGCCATGCAATGCAAATTGTGTAGCCAGGGCCTCTAAATCACCCTCCCCCCCAACTACCGTCACGGCACGGAATCAAAGAAGTCACTCCCCAGCCTGGCGTCAGTAATTATCGCAGCAAAGCAGCAGTGACAAAAACACTAAAACAGTGCCCCTATAATTAGGAGGTTGTTGCGGGGTTGGGTCACTTTCACTTACCTTTGTCACCTTGACCTCAACGTTCTCAAGCCGGGCTCCTCATCATGACCAGGAGGACTGCAGTGCAGACAGCATGGCAATAGCAAGGATAGCACGCACAAGCCACGATGAAGCCAAAACTGGAAAATACTGGATTTGGTCTTTGGACTCCTCCCCCAGCAAACCAATCACTTACAAAACAACAAGCAACTGTTGCTGGATCTCGTGGAAGAGGCAAAGGCCACTGCCACACCCTCACTTAAGTTCTACATCTCTAAGCCTGCCGGACTGCCCCGCCCCCAGCCATTGGAATTAATGAAGGGCCTCCACCTCCTCCCTGGGCCAAGCAAATAACGCCCAAAATCGAAATGCTATTCTGGCAGTGAGACACAGGCTGCACCCACCAGTGTGTGGTCACTGCCCTGCTTTCTGGCTCCAGGTCGAAGAAATCTTCGCCCAGCCAAGAGCATGGGCAGAGCAAGGGCCATCCTCCCCCACCCCTTAAAGAAAACCACAGATTTTAAGTGTGTTATTAAATATCAAACATTATGCATTATTATGTACAAATTTGAAGATCGATGTCCATTTTCCCAACATAAAGAGAAAGGAGAACAAAAAGACTTCCCGAAGTGAACATATGTGTGCTAGAAGTTTAAACAAATGGATATTTCTTTGGCATTATCTGTTTTTTTTTTTTAAAGTATGTTTTTAAATGTTTGTCAGCCTATTTGTAAAAATATTTCCTTTTTGTGTATTTTTATAGCCCTGAAGAAGTCCGGTAACGGACGAAACGCGTTGGCTATTTCATTGATAAGAAAATTGAATAAAGAATACATTTTAAACTTCAAGAGCCTGTGACTGACTTCACTTTGGGAAAATGGACATGGATCTTCAAATTTGTACATAATAATGCACAATGTTTGATATTTAATAACACACTTAAAATTGGATCTATCAGAAGGGTGCAGAGCTATTTTTTGTGTATCTTATTGGAAGAGAGTGGAACATTTTCTTTCTCCAGCTCTTCATGGGACATAGGGGATTGTGTCCCAGGGTGGCAGGGCGACTCCCATCTCACCCGTGAACCCCAGCCACCACTGCAGTGTAGCCATTTGTAAAACCACACCAACATAAACTTTCGTGTTGTACACTCAGTAAGGATAAGAAAGAGCAGCAACAACAACATACAGATGCAAATGTTTGCTTTATTTGTATAAAGTTGGGATGTGGTACTCTGGGAGGTGCAGGTGACAATGGAGTAATCCTTAGACAATGAATGCTGTTGTGTGCCTATAGCAGATATGGGTTGATGCCGGATGTTAGGAAAATGTAAAAAATAAAATTTAATTTAAAAAAAAAAAAAAAGTAAAAAATGAAAAAGAATTACATTAAATCAATAGAAAAATAAAAATAAAAAATAAACATTTAAATTTTTAAAAAAAACAATTTTTTTAAACATTTTTTTTATAAATAAGTGAAATTATTCTCAAGCATAAAATTTATAAAACTGATATCTCATCCATCCGTGCAAGCCTATGGCAAAGGCACACTGGCTGCCAGCCTGTGCCACATGGTCCAACAACACTGAGCAAGAAGGCATGGGGAACAAAGAAGATATGCACGCCTATGGCCTATGGCAAAGCACACTGGCTTCCCAGACAAAATGGCCACCAGCCACATGGTGAACAACAACAGCAAGGAGGCATGGCCACAACAAAGAACACATGCAGTCCTAGGGCAAAAGCACACTGGCTGCCAACACAAAATGGCCGCCAGCCGCATGGTCACAACAACAAGCAAGAAGGCATGGGGTACAAATAACACATGCATGCCTATGGCAAAAGCACACTGGCTGGCTACACAAAATGGCCACCGACCACATGGTCAAACAGCAAGCAAGGAAGCATGGCCACAACAAAGAAGACATGCAGGCCTATGACAAAAGCACACTGGCTGCCTACACAAAATGGCTGCCAGCCACATATGCACAACAACAAGCAAGAAGGCATGGGGAACAAAGAACAAATGCATGCCGATGGCAAAAGCACACTGGCTTGCAAAACAAAATGACCACTTACCACATGGTCGAACCTCAAGCAAGGAAGCACGGCCACAACAAAAAAGACATGCAGTGTAGTAATGTGAGTCTCTACTAAGAGCATGAAGACAATCACCTTAAAATAACACCATTACAGTAGCTTGGGGGCTCCTCCTACATTGGGCCACCACAAATGTGGGGACTGTGTGGGAAGTAAATTTACTGACTGTACTAAGTACTTGAACCTTGAATCCAAATCTTTCTTGCTTAATTGTATTTTGAACTATAACCTCAGCCTGCAATGTGGTATAGTACATTTGGAGAACCTGCAGACGTATTTAGGAACACATTGTGTAACAAGCATTGGCATAGCCAATAGGTCTCGCCTTTGGGACCTTATAAGTGTTTTGCCATGCAACAGTTGATGTTGTTGCACCAAGGATATTGTGCTGCATAACTAAATACTTATAAGGTCTCAAAAGCGAGACCTATTGGCTATGCAGAGTTAGCAGTACAACAGTAACCGCATTAATAGCAGATGAGCAGTGACAGCAGAGGTAGCAGGATAGCAGTGACAGCAGAGGTAGCAGGATAGCAGTGACAGCAGAGTTAGCAGTACAGCAGTGACAGCAGAGTTAGCAGGATAGCAGTGACAGTGGAAATGCAATCGGTCTCGCATTTGTTTGAGTTAGAGCTATTGGCATTGTAAATGTTAATGTCTTTTACCTACGGGTTATGGAGTGTATGTATGTTGTGTGTAGTGGAATTATGTGGTTTGGATTAGTTAGTCGTGGAATTGTGTGGTGTGAAGTGAATTTGTGGAGTGGAATTATGTGGCCTGGTGTACTGTGGAATTATGTGCATAGTAATTATGTGGTAGTGAGTGTGCTGGAATGATGTGCAGTGGTATTGTGTGTTATGGAGTGTAATTATGTGGAATGGTATTTTGTGTTGTGGATTTTTATGTTTACAGCAACAAAGGATTTATTTATATATGAAACATTCACCTACATAACAAATACACATCTGCACAATCCAGCCTGTCCCTAAAATACGACACCACCTATAAAAAAGCATTTGCAATGCAATAGGTCTTGCATTTACGCAAGTTTAAGCTATTGGCATTGTAAATGACAATGCCTTTTATTTATGTTTTAAAAACAAAAATAAAAGGCATTGTTATTTGCAATGTCAATAGCTCAAACTCGCGTAATTGCGAGACCTATTGCATTGCAAATGCTTGTTCTTCCCTCTTTCGAGTATACCTTCCTTCGTTTTCTTCTTCCTTCCCCCTACCTTCCCTTCCTGCTCTCTCCCTTGCTTCCTTCCGTGCGTCCTTCCATCCGTTTGACTCCACTGTGATTCCCTTTCTCCCCCTTAATGTGGAGAAGTATATTCGGCTTTGTTGTGCTTTGCACACTGAACTATTTATAGAGGGGACGTGCCTCTGCTCTCCCTTTGCTCTAAATGTTAATAGGAGAGTCAAGGAGATACTGTGAAGTGATCCTGTATTCGGCTGCACAATGCTTCAGTATGATGTACAAAGGTCTTCGCTTGTGGCTTCGGTGTCGACAATTATGAGGTATGTGCTATGTGACACAAATCTCTGACAAGCTATCATGCCTTCACCTGGTGGAGACAAATGTGAAACCTATGTGGCAGAACTGACGTGTCTAATAACATTAATGAGGGCCGTCTCCCGCTAAGAAATGCTTGGCGGCCTTGTGAGGGGAGGGACGCGTCATCTGAATTCGGCAATACAATGTGAACAAGCGGTTCACATTATCCTCGCAGTGCACACCCGCATGCATACATACTGCAGCTCCTACTAAACGCAGACATTACACGTGTGTGTTCTGGGAAGTGAAGCTTGTGGATGCGTGCAGAGAAATCGGTTATGCTTCCGAGGTTTGCTCACCTTGAATGCCTTCTGAGAGCAAGCGTGGAGGAATAAGCTGTCGCCATTTGAAAGCGCGCATCGCGCGCTGTAAATAAAACAAACAAGCTAAAAGCATTTTAAAGTAAAGCTAAAAGCATTTTAAAGTAAAGCTAAAAGCATTTTAAAGCGCGCATCACGATTCGCACTCTGTAAATAAAACAAACAAGCTAAAAGCATTTTAAAGCGCGCATCACTTCAAAACATTATTACTTAAAGATCAACAAATAGCAAACGCTGTAAATAAAACAAACAAGCTAAAAGCATTTTAAAGCGCGCATCACATCAAAACATTATTACGTAAAGATCAACAAATAGCAAACGCGCAGCCCACACGAAAATAATCGTAAACAAGATAGCGTCGGCCTGTCCAGATGGGCCGTCCTAAAAGTGGACAAGGCGGTAACCCAAATCACGCGCCAGCGTTTAACATAAACGATGACGCGTGCCAATTGAAAACAAGGGCGGGGCTTAAAGTCCCTTCTGAAACTGTATTGATTCCAAAAGGCCCTCACATGGCGAGAGCAGAGCATGTGCGCTGCTAACGCCAGGCGAGACCTAAAAAGCATGGCTGGGAATCGCACACCACTACAACGGATCCGATGCAAGATGGAGAAGGTGGCACATTATATTCTGGTCACAATGAGCATGACGTCACATGGAAAATCATTGACATCATCCCAAAACTCCCCAGAAAAGATGATGTTGCCACAGTTGTTTGATGGAAAGAATACCAATTGGTTTGAAAAATTCAGTTCGATAACACGGGAACTCAACAGTTTAGAGGAATTGACCATCTGATTCTGCTGTAAATTGTAGCTTATTTTCAACTGCTCATGGGCATTTTTTTAACTGCTCATGGACATTAATTGTTTTTGTGCTATCTGTGCGATACTGATATGCTTTGAATGAGTTCCTAGTCTTTTTTGCTTTCCATCACTTTCCCTGCTCACCTAGATAACTTTTGCTAGGGTAGCACCATGATGAACGTTTGTGTTTCCTCCTGACTCATAGGCTCATGGCATGCTTTTTGACCCTCTTCTAGGTCATGTATTACTGTGACCAACCTGTAAAATTCTCAAGAAAAAAACAGTTTGCAATACTGACGATCTATCGAGTCACATAATGTGTTGGCTAAATATGAACCATGATGTTCTATATGAAGGAGGAAACTGCAGTCTTGTGTTTTTTGGCGTTTTCCCCAGCCTTGCTTATTGTTTGAGGAAGAAAATAATGATTGAGGACTGTGGAGCTTCTGCCCTGTGGTCGCATGTTAGGTTTAATCTTCATTACAAAGGAGTTTAAAGCATTTCGGGACATATTACCAAGGGCAGTATCGCCGCTTTAGCTGCACTTTTTGCCGCTAAAGCGGTGATAATTTTAACGCCCTATCAGCAAGCTGTCGCTAACAGCCGTTAGCGACAGCTTACTGGCGATAGCAGCCGTTTTTTTTCCCGCTTTGCATGTCAGAGATATTTATCTCTAATGACATGCAAAGTGGGCGTTCCTCCCTAAAACAACATGGGAACAGTCGCAAACACAACTTCCCTCTATTACCAATGCAGGCCCGGACCCGCGAAGCGATAATAAAAGTCGCGCTAAGCACGATTATCGCTGGTATTTTACGCCTGGTTAAAACCTGACTTAGCCATCTTGACAATGGGAGGGGGATTGTCAGGCTGAGACCACACCTGCCTATTAGCAAGCTGTACATTAGCGCTGTGAAATCATCACTGGATTTCACACGCTAACGCAGGTTTTCACATCGCCATCGTGCTGGAGTTGGCAGCAGTTTCCAGTGCAGCTATCGCCTGTTAGCGACGTGTTGATAATACGTCGCTAACAAGGCGGATGTAAAGGCGATAGACGGCGATAAAAACTAACGCTACCCTAGGTTAGCGATAGTTATCGCCATTCCTTGCTAATATGCCCATTCGTGTTGTAATTGTTAAATGTTATGAAAACAAGGAGCACTAAAATGGAGGATAAACGAAAAGGCTGCAAATGGCGGTAATACTTCCAGTACACAAGTTGTTACGTATAAACGTGATCCTTGTTATATATGCAGTATACAGCCAATAAATACGTAGCTAATAAAACAGAGTTTAGCAAACCAACATTCATTTAAAAAAAAAATTCTCCCCACACATCAAATGCTTGGTGGCAGCCACGTTTATTTTCCCTCCTCTGACATCAACCGCAGCCCCGCCCATTGCCAGACACATGGCTCCAAGGCCAGTTTTACCTGTCTTCTCCCATATGCATTTTCTCCCATTTAGTGATGCAGAACAGTGACAATTGTTGCCACTCAATGGCCTCCGCTGTCAGCGAGTTCTCCTGTATTTTTGGTTCAATTATACATAGCAAATCTTTAAGCAAGTGACTGTTTGTAAAATGTATAATGTTGCATTAGTGGTAAATGTTTGTTGGCCATTTGGTAATGTTCTGACATAATACCCATAGCTTCAATATCCAATTTAAGGACCATGACTTTTCCGTTAGCTCGCTGCCCATAGCACATATCAATTGTGAAGCTAAAGCTGCGCCTCTTCTGCTGCTTTCTTCACCAGTAGAGCAGTTTTTGAATCAAATCAATTTTCCAATGTATAATCCATATATGGGTAACAATTGCAAAGAACCTTAAAATTGCAATGAGCCTTTTTATGTAATTTATATTATGACCTTTCTATACTCTTATGAACAATTTTGCACAAGTTATTTGCAGAACAATAGCTAATTTTATACTTTTTCCCATTTTTACTTCTATCTGCTGCAGATGCCGTCAATGTCTGCCCCTCACCATGATGACCGGCTGAGTAATACAGATCGTGTTTTGCTTTTTACCAGATTGAAAAAAATAAGATATCTATATTGAAAGGAGTTCATATGTGAAATTCTATGCCATTGACCACCAAAACAATCTCTGTAAGTTGTTGTTTGCAACTTTGACATTTTTCACCTTTTACCTTCTCGATTTCCTTGATTGAAAATTGTACCTGTGGATTGGGAAACACCATTTTGATTAGGATTATCCCTAAAATACACCTATGGCATATCTGCTGAACTGTATTATTCTTTTAATGTTAAATAGAGGAATCATCAGGACTCTTGTCCAGAAACAGTTCAACAGTATGGACTTAGAAGTCTTATGCCCCACTTTTTTATCACCTGTCACATGATTAGGTTCTCTCAATGACTCCACTTTATCCATCAAACTTCACACCACAAAAAAGTCCAGCACCTTACTTTCAGCTTTCAATACTTATTAAAATTAAACCCTTTCTTCTACCTACAAACTACAAATCAACAGTCCATACTCTCACCTTGTCCCCCATTGATGGGTTAATAGTCTGCTTGCTGGCCTCTGATTCCTGGATGTCACCAATTAAAGAAGTCTGTCATGCAGCATCCTGATTAATCAGTGATCAAAATAATTTGAGCACAGAAACCAACTCTACAAGAAGTAACATTGATGCATTTTCCAGTATTCACCTCTTCAAAAAGGGACATCACTGTTTTCCTTCCATAATGATATTTAGAGAAAGAAGCTAGAAAAGTGGACCTCTTTTTCCCTCATCCTTCTCCACAGAAAGCAACATCATTGTATTTCATTGAATCCACCTCCTCAGAAAGTGACATCACTGGTTTCCTGCCCAAAACCATATTGAAAAAAGAAGCGAGATGTGGATTTCATTCTCCATCACCCAAATCCTCACAAAGTGATACTCAGTCTTTACCTCTACAGGAAGTGACATCACTGCATTTCCCAGCATTCACTACTTCATGAAGTGACATCACTGGTTTCTTCCCAAAACCATCTGTAAAAGAAGAACCAAGACAAGCAGACACCATTCCCAATCATACAACTACACAGGAAGTGACATCACTGCAATTCCCATCATCCACCTCTATAGGAAGTGACATCACTTCTTGCCTTCTGCTTACGGCATTCAACACTTCAGGGCGTGCCACTGCCCAGGTGTAACTAGGGCAACAATGGACTGTTAGGACTGAGGAGAGCCTTCAGCCAGAACCCCTGCTTCTCTGCAACCTACAAGGTAAGATAACAAAAATTGTGTGCTCCATCTAGCACCCCACACTGCTCTGCCACAGATTCCCGCCCAAACTTAGACCACAGAAGCACTTACATAGCCTCCGGATAACACATAAACACAACCTCATACACTTCCCAACTACCACCACACAAGCTTAAACATCTGAATATGCATTCTAGGGCATGCTCATTAATGCTCAATCTGCAGTACTCCATGCTCCAAACATGGCATACTTCATCACCTATCACATTCACAGGTTTGATACACTTTCCATCACAGAAACAAGGGTTACCCAGTCATCTTCGCCCATCTTACACATCCTTGTTCTCATAGGCTATAGCATCCATCATGCAACCCATAAGAAGGGAGGAGACCTGGGTGTCATCCATAAGTCCTGCAGGTCCTGCACCTTAAGTAAGCAATTGACACTCAACTCCATGGGGACTACTCACATACTCAAACAGATGCTGAAAATACAACTGATTTACAGACTTGCTGCGCACTCAGACGGGGAAGGCTTCCTAAAAAGAATCCAAATGAAAAGGCTGAAATCCTTCATTAAGTATTTATATTTAATGCAATCATTGTGAACATAAAAGTTGACCTTCCATGATAAATCCAAAAGTGAAGAAGAAGAGACTTTTCCTCTTATATTAATTGCACAACACAACAATTTAACACTCCATTCCAATGCATTTCAGGAATCCATGTGTCTTTCTCCAGGGAAAGGAGCTCTTCCCAAATAATTCTCATAATTCCATCTAATCTACAGACCTCACAAGCAGAACAAGGGCTCTGATAAATTCCTAGACTGTCTCACCACCTCATTCATCCCACATTCCCACAACATGCCTCTGGCTAATCTCAAACCCTCGGAAAGTACAGGTTAAAAAAGAGACCCCCATCTTCTTCCTTAATACACTCAGCATGGTACAGCACATTAACCTACTAACACACTTCAAATGCCACATCCTTGACCTTGCTATAATCAACCACACCACCCCAAATCCGTACTAACATCAGATCTCTAGATCCTCCAAAGTCCTCTCCCATGTCAGGAATTGCTTAGGTGAAATCCTAGACAGTTGGCTTTTTACCTTGCATTGGCAGCATGGCAAACCTTTCACATTGTGTACGATCGGTTTGTGTTCAAATTATAAAACAATCAATGTGCCTGGTGCTCTGGGAAGTTTTACAAGAACATGGGGAATATTTGTGCATTTTTTCTTTTCCAGACCACCATTGTATACATTGTGGACAGGAAATTCCTTTGGGCCTGGCTTTGAAGGAACCACCCTTAATATGATGGCCATTTCTACTGGTGATCACAATGGTTTTCCCAACAGTAGAGCCAGAGGCAGCTCTGTATTGGAAAAAATACTATCCCACAAATTCTGAATGATGCAGGGAATGCTAGAGGTAGGTGAAAGGACAGCTAACAGTTTTTGGTGGCTGTCCTGTTCGACCAACCTCTAAAAAGGCCTTATGAATAAAACAAATGTTTACAGGTCCAGACATTGCTTAGATCTCATTTTATCTTTGATCATGAATTGAAAAAGGTCTTCTAAACATCTGTGATCTTTGGGCAGAGATCCTAAGAGAGAGTGTAGTATCAGGAAATGATT
Source organism: Calotriton arnoldi (assembly GCA_963921515.1). Classification (NCBI taxonomy): domain Eukaryota; kingdom Metazoa; phylum Chordata; class Amphibia; order Caudata; family Salamandridae; genus Calotriton; species Calotriton arnoldi. The sequence continues at coordinate 714,772 of CAWUFW010008363.1, forward strand.
GAATCACCACCCAGCATTATGTTGTTATCCTACTACGGTCAAGCTATACAAATATAGGTATATACATACATATAAAAGGAATTTTAATTTATTTCTCTCTAGGCTTAGAACATCTTTGAATGTGATACAAGCCAAATTCAATTTGATTCTGGGTTATGGGAAACCAGTAAATGTGTGTGCAGAGGTAGAAGAATTGGCCATAGAATACATTTCCTGTGCACAAATTTGCTGGAGGAAATTTCACCATTCGAAATAGCTATTAGTCTGCTGTTGAGAAGTTAGTAATTACAAATAAAGAAATGTATTATGCTGTAGAGACATGGCAAGATATCAAGTTAATCAAGAATTATACCATGTCTCCAAGAGGATAATTTCATTATTTCTTTAAATGTCCAACCTAAACAAAAACACTCAGCCCAAAAAGCAAAATATCTAATGCACTAAATCCCTTACAAGAATAGGGCCAGCCAATGCACTCACAGCAGTGTTTCCTGGAGAAACACCTATGGCCAGTGCTAATTAACCCTTCGATGCGCGTGACGAGCCCAGCTCGTCATGCTGCGCGGTAGCGCTGTGCGCATGACGAGCTCAGCTCGTCACGACCACACCCGCGATCGGAATGTCCGCACACGAGCGGAATTCCGATCGTGGGCAAGGGGTTAAACTGCATACCAATTACCAGTGTTAATCTATGGGCTAAAAACTAGGAGTGGGTGGAACTCAGAGTTTTACCCTGAGGAATTCCACAGAGTTACCTAAAAACTCCATGAGATTCCGCGAGCAGCAGAATTCCAGTCTGGAGTGCTGCTCACGTTGATTTTAAGCACTGGGAGCTTGTTCCGCGCTGTAAAATCAGTGTGGCATGCAATGCGAGTGGCAACTTCCTTAACGTGACCTGTAGTGAACGCTTGCTTTGAGAAATCTCGCCAGGAGGTGATCTTCTGCTGAACTCAAGTGCGGACTGGGCAAAACTCAGTGAACTCCGCAGGCGGAGCAGAGTTTACCGTCTATCCCTACTAAAAACGGTCTTCAGTCACGTTTTCATCCAACTAAGAATACAAAACATGTTGGGACTTTTGGCTTCACTGTTTTGTTTATAAGAAGGGTGTGTACAAGCTTGCTTCTTGCTGTTGAATGAAAAAGAAGAACAGAATTGACAGCGATATGAGAAAAAATGCCATGCAATGCAAATTGTGTAGCCTCTATTACACACACCATATGTAGATGTACTTATTCTGTAGCTTTCTCACAAATGTCATATGTAAATATACAAGTGTACTTTCTTAAACATTGCTGCTTATCTCTAAGATAACTCACATCACAAAAAGTACCCCATACCTACCCTATTGATTCAGAGGTAAAAAAACAACTTCTAATCAAACACACAAGAAAAGAGAAAAAAATATTTTTGCTTTTTGTTAGACACGTATCCACTCTAAAAGTGGCATGCTTCATCGTCGGGTCCCATCCTGGTCCCTATAAACCAGGATGGGTTTGACGATGTTCTAGGGAGCACTTGGATATTTTGCCTTCCAAGGCCCTAAAAAGATAAAAATACCTCAAACAACCAAGATGTCCCTTTATTCTCAGTGGTTTGGGTTTATTGGTCCTAAAACTCTACTATCGTCGACATGTTTCAGCCCCTATATTGAAGGCCTCTTAGGTCTAGGGCTTTTATCAGGACATATAAGTTATGTTGCTCAGTGTACACATTCAGTCACTCATTCCATGCAACACATCCATGCATGCTTAGTGGGTTTATTGCTCACCTAAAACACGCTGCCTAGGCATCTTGATTCCAGTATGGGGGTAAAAATATATAACAAAGGAGTGATTGCCAGAATGATGCTGTAGTATGATGATTTTTATCCACCGCTCTACATTATTGCTGAATTGGTTGCTCAATAAACTAGACAAGCAACAGTTTAGAAGGAATATGTGACCTGTTAGTTTGTGCCATGTGCTTTCTTTTGGAGCAAGGTCAGACTGATTTGTAAATAATGTCATTGGTTGGACCTTAGTCTGATCAGATGGCCAAGACAAGAAGATCTGTGCAACCATTTCACGGCCAGTGCATGAACTTGGTAGTCCTTCTCAAGTCTTTTGCATCCTTCCACAGTGGTTAATTGAAGATTTACAGTTTCATGGGAGCCGAGTCACTTTATGTACAGTGCCTTCCTGATCTACTCCTTTGACTCAATCTTCACATGATCCCACAGAAAGTGGTCAAAGGCACCTTCCCCAAAAATTTCAAAAATACATATGATTTAATCATCCACATATTATAAAGTTAAATTACAGGTATGTTAAATTACTGTTAAAAAGTGTCAAGAGCATCAATGTAGACCTTAATCACTTTGGGGCCGATTTATATTTAGGCAGACAGCAAGCCGTTCCACCATGGAGATGAAGTAAAATAGTCCATCCCATGACAGAGGGGCTGTCCACCTAATTTATAAATGACATCCAAGCAGGTGGTCATTTATAAAAGCATTAGCAGGAATTGCTGTGACGAGGGTACATGTCAATGCATTTTACTCTTTGCTACAGGGCTGCGTCAGGATGCAGCCCTGTATCAAACATTTTTCTTTTTTTTATTTCCAAAAAGAAAATTCCAAAACAGGATTTTCTTTTACTAAATAAAAAAAGTAATGCTCCCTTCTCCTCCATGGGAGTAATTTCCCATGGTGGGAGGAGCATTATTTGCATTTTACTTTCTCTCACAGCTAGGGTTTGTCTGGCGGTGAAAGCCATTTCTCCGATGCCCCTAACTCCCCAGGGATGTTGGAGAAGTTTGGCCACAGCAGGGACATAATCTCCGCTGTAGCCAAACTCAAGGTTCAAGCGCATATAGATCGGGTGGGCGGACCACAGTGTTGGCGGGGAAGGAACTCTGTCGCTGCCACAATGGAGTTCCTTTTCACCAACATATAAATCGAGGCCTTTGTCATAAGAGGAAATCTTTGCACACAGGAGCACTGATAATAGTATATCCCATATGAGGTCTTTCATATCAGAACGTTTTCACACCTAAAGCCCCAGAGGTTCTATTTCATATTTGCTGAGGGTTGTTAAGGTGGCCAGGTGAATTTAGTAGCAAATCCGCACTGAATTTCACCGATAGGACGAAAATCAATTTCTTGCAAACCGGGCTGTATCACGTGTGAGTTTGTTGGTCTGTGTGATGAACATCATCACAAAACACACTCAGCCTAGTTGTATTGATGATTCTTTATGACTTAATAGGCAGTTTGTCTCTTTCCAAGTTTTCGGTCATTTAAGTTATATGACATGTTGTATTATGGAAGGAAAAAACTGACGGGATATATATCATAGCTCATCAGCCTACCCCAAAACAGTGCCATCAACCCCAATGGAGTACCTAATCACAACTTCATGAGAAGAAATTCTCAAATGTAGGAACACATGGGCTTACATAATATTAGTGTAGCTGGTGCAGTGCTACACTGGTCCAGAGGTGAGATGGACCACTGGCTCTTAATTATGGATGCCTTTACTACCTAACTGGGATCGGTGGGGTCCTTTTTCCTTGCCTGCAATAGACCCCATGTTGCTTTACTTCTTTGGCAGGAGCACTCGCAACAATGGGACGTGGTTTATATCAGGCAGTCCCATACAAATGTGGGATACAAAATTGACTTTGACGAGGAAGGTTGAAGAGACAAGGATGGTTGAAGAAAGGAGCACAGTCTATTTTTGTACGCATGCCAATGTACGAGCAGGGAGATGTTAAGCTCACGCATGGCACTGCACCCCTTCTGCCTAACGTGTTTTTAGATTTTTAGATGCTAACTAACCAACAAGCCAGTTAGAGAAATGGGCCAAGAAATGGTTTCCGAAGTAAAAAGTTGTCCATGGACGGATGAGGGAGCAGAACAGCTCAGCACTTAGGGGAATTCAAGATAGCTCCATGAATGTGAGAGGTGTTGAAGATGTGCCCCATGGCTAGCACCACTCTTTGGCAATGGGTGTCTGGCACAGAGTGCAACCCCAAATGAGAGAGCTTTGGCAAGAAACATAGGGGCATATTCACAAGGATTCAACTCCGATTTATCGCCACCTTAACGCAACAAAAGTGGAGATAGATTTAACACCCCATTCACAAGCTGGTGCAAACTGCAGACAACGCCAGTATTCCCGCGATAACTGCCCCAAAATCTAACACCACGGTGGACACCACCAACTAACACTAATGAGATGCAGAGTAGGCGTTCCCGTGCAAAAACACACGAAAAAACAACAACACCACTTTCACAACGAACTGACAGAACTGCGAAGCAAACCAAAAACAGGCGATAAGCCGCGCTAGCCGCAGGTATTTAACACCTGCCTCAAGCAGGTGTAAAGACGGACGTCTACCTGCAGTAGGCAACGGAGTCCCGCACACAGCCATACCCGAAGAACAAACAACGCCATGGGGCTACTCTACATGCAGCTCGGAGCCCCAACAGGGCCACCAACCCCAGGACCGCCACCACCCGCAGGACCGCCACCACCCCCAGGACCCGGACCCGCCCCCCCCGGACCACCACAGAGGCAGCGTAGAGTAAGACAGCGGACCTACCGAAAATGCACCACTCTCACAGACCTAACGCCTGCGGAAGTCATTGCCCACTACAGGCTCAAAAGGACAACCATCCTATGCATCCTGACCCACATCGCCCACAGGCTGACGGTCCCAACACAGTGGAGAACAAACATCCCTCCGCAGACAAAGCTGCTGGCAGTGCTGCACCTGTTGGCCTCTGGTACCTTCCAACCAACAACTGCCAGAGTCGGAGGGGTCTCACAGCCAGCCCTATCAAAGTTCATCACACCTGCCCAGGATGCCATCATCAGCTTCATACCCCAGAACCTTCACTTCCCCAACACTGCGCAGGAACAGCTGGAGACTAAGCAAGGCTTCTACGCCATAGCCAGATTCCCGGCCGTGTTGGGGGCAATCGACTGCACACATGTCCCACTTGTGCCCCCTGTGGATACTGCACACCACTACCGCAACAGGAAGCACACGCATTCCATCAATGTGCAGGCAATAGTGGACCACCGGGGACTTTTCACCAATGTCGTCGCCAACTACCCAGGCAGTGTGCATGATTCCTTCATCTTCCGACAGTCCATCATCATCCAGCGCTTCCAGGATGGCACATATGGAACGGGACTGCTCGTTGGTAAGTACCAAATCAACACACCACACATCCCACAGCCACCAACGCACAAAGCACAACTGTGGGGATGCACACGTGACCTAACCACATCCGACATGTCAAACTACACCACCACCTACCAGACACGACTACACCACTCCATGGTCATCCTGGGCTACCCCTGCACCCAATACAGACTTCACATGGCACCACAGCCAAACAACAGCTAAACGTGTGGAGATGCGGAATGCAGCCATGACACATGTGAGGCACTGCTCTGCCCTCATGACCCTACCCCAGTCTCCCGCAGGTCAGCGTCCCGTGGTGGTGTGCCTGTGTCGGCCGCTGTGCATCCGGGGCGACTAGCCCTGTGCGACTCGAGTCATCCCCCTTGTAGTTCTGACATTGCATGTCTGTGTGCCTGATGACTGTTGGTGTAGTTGCCAGCACAAGCTGCTCCCTGAGGGCTGGCTTACACTCACCCCACACACAGCCAGCACAGGCGTCATTGAATTGGTGGGCCTGCCATCACATCCTGCCGAACCAAGTATTGACTCTTTTCTCCCTGCACTGTCACAGGTGATCAAGGATATGCACTCTGCCCTTGGATGATGACACCCCTCCGGGACCCGAACACACCCGCCCAGAGGCAGTACAATGCGGCCCACATACGCACCAGGGGCATCGTTGAACGCACATTTGGCGTGTTGAAGTCACGTTTCAGGTGCCTGGACGGCACTGGTGGGAAGCTCCTGTACAGCACGGACGTCATGTGCAAGATGATCGTTGCATGTTGTGTGTTGCACAACATCTGTGTTTGCACCAGGGCCCCATGGATCCCAGTTCCAGAGGTACCGGACGATGATGGTGGTGATGGGGCAGGTGGCCCACATCCCACTGCAGCTGCAGCAGGAATGGCCCATAGGGACTCCATCATTGCCACTTACTTCTCATGAGCACGTCACATTGTGACCATCCGTAGCATTCATGGGACAGTAGTAGATGTCCAATTGCACTGCATGTGTGAATAAAACATATTTGCAGGTTACAGGTTGGAATTGTACATTGTCATGTTACATATCCCTGGGGTTTCAGATGTGATTTGCCAGGTTGTGCACATTTTCCGAACCAGTTGTGTCCTGTGTTCAGTTGTGGAGGTGTTGCTGTTTGTACCGGGATGTTGTCAATGTCGGGGTGCACTTCTGCTTATGTGCGTATGCTGCACGGTGGGTGTGTTGCTCCTGCAGCTCTGATTTGTCTGCCACTGGTCTCTTTCATGAGGTGTGCCTGTAGGTTCTGTTCTTCCACGGTGCTTGGATGTTGTGGTGTGCATGTTGTCCTCTGCAGTTGGCCAGGGTGCATCCGTGGTACTCCGCTGTTGATGTATTTTTTCCTGTGGCATTTTCCGTATGCTGTTCTTGTGCTTTTTCCCGCATTGCGCTTGGGTATTGCTGCCCTTGCGCTGGTTGTCACTGTTTTCTTATCGCGCTTTGGCCCATCGCAGCTTTTTTCACGTTGTGGTTTGTGTTTTTATCTCCGTCGAGGTGGTTGTATCGCGAGCATTGGCCGCGGTATCGGCCAACTATCGCATGCTACCGCCGTCTTGTGGATTCCACGTTGTCACTGGTTTATTTTCCCGTGATACGCTGCGATGCTGAAAGTTGCGTTGTGCTACTCTTGCGGTAATTATCACACGTTCTTGTGAATATACCCCATAGACCTTTGTTACGAGGTAAGCAGAACTGGAACTACTGCATGTTTTCAGGAGGTAGGCCGGCTGGAAGATTACCATTAAAGCAGCTGTGGAATTACCAGACATGGTTATAGGAACCGAATTAGAAAATGAAGCAGAACATGCCAGAGAAAGGGAATTACGACTGATAAGTCCTCTGGTAAGAACAGTTGCAGCAGCAGCCTCCAAACAGATGTCATGTTGTTCTCTTTCTGCTCAGAATTATTCTGAAAACATTTTAAGGTGATCACTGTGCTAAAATGCCTTTTAGCAACAAACACTGTTTTTCCCTTTAAACTGTCAAAGTCAATCGCTTAATCTACATCTTCAATAGGAAGATTATGATCCAATCCAGAGATGATAATTTTGAATGTTTTAATTAAAAATCTGTATGATCCTTTCTGTCAAGAAAGGTCTCTATCCCTCTCCCTAGATTCTCTCTTCACTGATAGGATCATTTTCCTTAGCTAGGGAATCCATGGACTGGCCACTCTACCATTTCTCCATCCAAATCCACCCCTCTCATCTAGCCAATTACATGGCTCATTCATAGAAACTTCCCTTCGACCTCCAGGTTCCCCTCATTTCCTAAACCTTCCTTCTCTAAGAGGTCATTGAAAGATGAGACAAAACCCACCGTTATCTCTCTCTCATTCCCCTGAAAACCTTTACCATAAGAATTCAGCATAAACTACAGCTTATTTCTCCTCACATATCTACACCAACCCACTCTCAAATCTCTAATACAGGAGTCAAATCAGCATCTCCTTCTCTCAAACATACAGCAGTCATTCCAGATCCTCTTATCTACCTATATAAATCACAGAATTTCAACCTAATCCCTACAAACTGTCCCTACAAAATCCCTCTGGAGACTGAGTTTAGAGTGCACCTCCTCCATCCTCCCTACACATTTCAGGGTTGCCCTTTCTCTCTAACTTCCATCATCAGGAGATTTCTTTTTCTACTCATCAACAAGGGATGCCACAATCCTGCTTCAATCATGAAATAAGTAGCGCATTCCTGACTCCAGCCTCTCAGCCAAAATGGATGCGCTGCTCGGGGAATTGAGACCACTTGCAACTCAGTATTATCTCTCAGGGAAAGGTGAAACAAACTCCTCACACTCTTTGGCTGGGCCACTGTACCACAAAGTAGCAGAGAACACCACGAATGCAGAAACCACTATCTTCCTCTCTAATAATGAAATTGGTAACCGGCTATGGAAATATGACAAAAAAGAACTTTTTTATCTCTAAAGGGGTCCCTAAAATCCTTACAGTTGACAGCAAAAAACAGCTGCATTTAACTGGTAGAAATAAAACTAAAACATGCCACCATAGGCAAGACCATGTAGCCTTCTATGAACTGCCTACTGCATAACTGCAAGTCAACTGTGGAAATATTGCCTTGAGATTTCAGATTTGATTATCTCAAATATCCTTAGACTTCCACACCTTGAAGCTAGGCTAGATTAATCACATCAGCCAACACTAGACCTGGTTGTTGCACTTGAGTACTACAATATTTGTCTTGATTGGATAGAGAAAACTGGCAGAAAAAAGATATAGCAATTTCATACAGGCTATTAAATGCTAGAAGTAATTCTAGAGTTTTATCTGTGGAAAGGAAAATACTTGGCTGAATTCCTACTAAATGACTTGTCATCTATTACATGTTCACTGACAAAATAACATTTGTGGAGCAAGTTATCAACTTTCTAAAGTATAATTCGATCTTGCAGGTAACACTAGCTTCCGGGAAGACTTCAGGCACGATTCACAAAAGTAATCTGAGACAATAGTCTAAATTAATACTTTTGGTATTCACAGAAGGCACTTAGGATTTTTGGTATTCACAGAAATCACTTACGACTCCTATCTTTATGTCTGCACTCGGGCCGGAATTTCCGCACCTGGGGCAGAATTTCCGGGCCGGGCCGGAAATCCCGCACTTGGGCCGGACTTTCTGCACCCGAGGCGGAATCTCCGCTTCCGGCCCGGAATACTCGTATTCGGGCCGGATGATCATTTTCCTCAATGCTAAACACCTGTCCAAGTGCCTACCATCCCCCACCATGCCCCAGCTGAAACACTTTAGCCCAACAGCCAATCCCAGCCCAGCAGCACATATGAAAGCAGAGCAGACACACACAACTCTTCCAACATGTTGCTGAATGTGTTTGTTGCTCTGCCCCCTGCCATGCGGCAAGAAGACCTGAGGAGGAGGAGGAGGAGAGTCGAGAGGATATTCAGACAAAGGATAAACCTATTTGGGATGTCCAGCCAAGATGTCAGGGCCAGATTCCGTTTCCCTCCAGAAGTCATCTTGGGGATGGTATGTGAGTGGGAGCAGGAACTTGACTCTGTGACCTGCTGCTCCTATGCTATTCCAGCATATCTCAAGATACTTTCTGCTCTCCATTTCTTTGTGAACGGGGTCATTCCAAAGGGTCACCAGTGACCTTGTGGGCATCTCTCAGGCAAGCCAGTCATGGTGCTTGCATCAAGTACTGAGCTGCATCAATTCAAGAGCCCACATCCACATATGAATGCCCCATACACTGGACGGGAGACAAAGGGCAGCTAGGGATTTCTATCTCATTTCCCGCTTCCCATGTGTGCTGGGTGCAATTGATTGCACCCATGTGGCCCTTCAGCCACCCTGCCGCTTTGCACACATATTCTGAAACAGACACCGATGGCATTCCCTCAATGTGCAGGGTGTCTGTGATGCCAGTGGGAGATTCATTGATGTGCATGCAGTGTTTCCAGGCAGTACCCATGACAGCTTTGTATTCCGCATGTCACCTCTTGCCCGGCAGATGGCTGCAGGAGAATTTGGTAACATGTGGCTACTGGGTAATTACCTAGCACTAAAAAAGAGGGATATGTGTAAATGAAATGTATGAATGCCACCTTACATTAACAACCATTGTACAATAAGAATAATCAAGCCACATACACAGTCTCAACAGACACTGCATGTACCAAAGTATAGATCATGTTCTGTTTAAATTTAAGAGGGAAATGTAACCTATTGCCCTATCTTCCCTCATCAGGCGATGCTGGGTATGCACTCTCCCCTCAACTCTTCACACCTTACAGACATCCAACCACTGTACCTCAGTGTAGGTACAATGGGGCACACATAGTAACTCGAGCCATCATAGAGCGCACTTTTGGTCTGTTGAAGTCGCGATTCAGATGTCTTGACCATACAGGGGGTGTGCTGATGTACTCCCCTGAAGTCATGTGCAAGATCATATTAGCCTGTTGTGTTTTGCACAGCATAGATTTAAGTCATGGCTTACACATACCTCTTGTACCTCGGCTAGCTCTGAATCCGGGCAACCGGGCCATTGCACATAACAGAGGTCAGGGTATGCAAGTCCATGATCAGCTGGTTGCCACTTTTTTCACATGAGCAACCTGTTGTGTTATGGACAAAACGTAGTTTGCAGTCTGTTGTCAATGATGAAAGTTGGATAATTACGACTCTGTCCAAAAATTCCATCCTGAGACTACTTTGCAAGCCACACTAACTGTATGTAAACCACAGCTGTTGACAGGAGTCAAAAGATTGACCATGCATCAGGTCATGTTCCGATGTCAGCAATCAGTGTAGTGGATGTCACTAAGGAATCTATTGACTCAGAGGATAAGATGTATTTGTTCTGAGATACCTTCCCGAACCTTTTGAGAATGGGTGTTTGAATCACAAAAGTGCCTAACTATTGCATTGTTAGAGTTTTTGCCCCCAACACATTTGACTCCCCCACAAATGATGGGCCCCCAACGTGAGTGATGATGTTCTGGGTGAATCTGGCATTATGTGTCTGGGATACACAGCACTGCTTCCACCAAATTTAACGTAACACAACAGACAACTCTAGTGTTGAGCTCTAAATATGGCCAACACGTACCATAATGCAAAGTAGGAAAAAACTATCCTGGGGTGTGAAGTTGTGCCAGCCCCCACCCCCCCCCTCCCTTGTTCCAGCCCAAATCTCATTAAATGGTCTTTTCGACCTTTTGTATCATGTCCATGATTTCCACTTACACTGTCATTTCAGGTTTCTCCGCAAAAGAATAACAGGATGGCAGAGGATTTGATCTGTGATGGTGGATGACTCAGAATGAACACAAAATGGCTGTCAGCAACTTCCTGTGATGTATTTCTTGTCTACCACTTCCGTCTGTGGAGCGTACGCCTCGTATGCGGACCCTACGCTTCGCAACTGGAGAGTACATATTCGGGCTGGAAGCTCCGAAAACGAACCAGAACCCATTCTTTCATACAGGAAATGACATACAGGAAGTGGTAGACAGGAAATACATCACAGGAAGTTGTTGACAGCCATTTTGTGTTCATTTTGAGTCATCCTCTCGCACAGATCAGATCATCTGCCATCCTGCTGCTCAGTTCAACCTAATTAACCCCAAAATGGCTGAGGGTTATGAGGAGAAAGTACCCCCTTTCACTGAAAGGGAATTAGACATTTTAGCTGAGGGGGTGCTTAACAAATATCCTCAGCTATATGGGGGGCCAGAGGACCAGCTGAGTAATGCAGCGCGGTCCACACAATGGGCCAACATTTGGGGAGCACTGCAGTGCAGTGGGCGTATATACCAGGAAGGCCAGGGCATGCTGCAAGCGCCGGGAGGACCTAAAACGCGGGGCCCGGCACAAGGCTGAGGAGCTATTGGCCAGTCTTCCCAGTACCATATGCACTGTCCCTGCCTCTCGCCACTGTACAGGAGGGTCCTGTGTGCAGCTTGGCCGACCCTCCATGCTTAGCTGGAGGAGCATGAGCAGCAGATACTGGGTAAGTGCATTATATGCAATATGTGTCTGAAAGTATGATGTGAGTGAAGACAGAGCTGTACCATCATTTATCCCATGCATCCATTTACCTATTCTGTATCTATGCAGTAGTTATCATGGAGCAAAAGGCTCACTGTAGCACATTGACTGTACAGGGCGGAGTGCATTCTGGGAGTGGTAGTTTTATTATGACAACTGGGGAATTGTGCCACACACATGCATTTGTACAGCAATTTGCACTGCCAGCACCACTAACAGTGATGTGTGCATTGGATGAGGAATGGTACAGACACTATCCAGTGTGTGTATGAGAGGTCAATTGGTATTGGATGCTGTGGCTTGCATTGTATTCGGTGAGTTTGGGTTCTGATTAAGACAAATCATCATGTGCCATTGAGTCAAAACAGATCCTTGCCTCACTCTTAATTGTTTTCAATTTCTCCAAGTGTGTCCACAGACACACATCAGTGGCTTCTATTCCATTTGTAAAGTCCAGGTAGCTGTAACAACTAGCCACTAGTGTTCACCAGTGTACAGCACTACCTGATCAGTCTTCAAAGACAATATTTGGCAGTGGATTGTCAGCTTTTGTGAGGGAATATCAAAAGGTCAGACTCACAACTTAGCAAACCTAATAGCCCAGACCCTTTATGGATGTGTGACCCCCAATTGGCATTTGTGTTGTCTCATACAATGCTACACAGCAGATAACATTTGTCCAGAAGTAAAAGTACAGAGACTCCATATCACAGGCCCATTCCAATACCATCTGGACTCTCTCTGATCTCCTTTTGTAGACTGGGTTTGGAAGCTGCCTATGTAGCAGTGACAGGACACACAGATCACAAGAATGGCAGAGTTGAGGGTTGGTCAGTACGGATGTGTAAGCTACCAAAATTCAAGTGAGATGTCCATGTCCGACTCAAATCAGGAGATGACAGTGAACATACACGTAATTTAAGCTCCTAATCACTGACAACTGCATAGTGTGATCAGAGGAGAAAAAAGTATGCCCTTGGCTCATCTAGGTATGTGTCTTGTTCTGACGAGTACAACCACTACATCATGATTTGTCTTACATTTCAGTGGGCTCAGCTGGCCAAAAGGACGAAAGTCAGGACACGGTTCGGAGCAGGACATCTTTGGTGCACCGGTGGCCACGACCTCTATCCACAAGTGAGGAAGAAGAGGATGAGGCAGGACCTTCTACATCAGGAGGCAGGGGGATTGCGCCCACCCGGACTGAGCAGGAAGACACCTCTGGTGCTACGGACCCAGAGGAGGCTGAGGACATTGAAGGGGGGAAGAACTGGACACCTCTGGCCAGGGGGGGAGATCGACTCTCCCCAGATAATTCACTACTTACTTTTGGCGAGGTGTCCCCGGGGCAGGCCACTACACAACCTGGGCCTGCCATCAGCCCCTCCCTAACTCTAGAGGCTCCCATTGCATCAGGGCCTCCAGCTGCATCCCCTGCAACCAGTCCCCTTCATCGTTGCTGCCAGGTAGACACCAACATCGGCTCCGAACCCGAGGCACCACACCCCTCATGTTCCACCCAAACCCCTCCCTATGTTGTTACTCCTGTAGCTGTACCACTGGACTTGATGTGGGCATGTGATGGTCAGCCAGACATGGCCTCTCGCATCATGCTGCAGATGTGTACAGAGCTGCGCATGATGTGAGAGGAAAATGCTCAAGCTATGGCCACCCTCGCTGCCAGTGTCAATTCCATGACTGCAGCCATGTTGTCTGTCCATTCCCAACCTCCCTGCCACACCACCTTCAATGTCTCCCCCTGTCTGTTGCCCTACACTGTTTCCCCCCATACTCCTCGTGTGTCCCAACCCCGTGTGGTACCAGGTCCTGCACCAGCCAGCCAGGAGCCCGCCTCCGACTCAGAGTATCTGGAGATTGTGCAAATCGAGGATCGAGCAGATTGACACTTGACCTGTTGGACAGAATTTTCTTTTTGGACAATTATTTACTTTGCCCCTTGTATATAGACTGGTTCACCTGAAGCTCCCTGAAGTGTTATATTTATGTTGCCCCACCCCACTCCAAATTCCCTTCTCCTTCTGCATTAAGAACATCATTTGTTTTCCTTTCTCCATTCCAAATGAACTGTTGTTGCAATTCTAATCCGGCACTTTTTCCCCATAAAATGTTATTTTGAATCATACTTTCTCTATCTTGTTTGACTTCAGTGTGAATGTCTTGTACAAAATATGGACATGTATTTTGGGAGTTATCTGCTCTGTACATGAGAGCTTGTTGCTATGATGGGGTTACACTTGTACATGTGTCAAGCACCCACATACATCCTCACATCTCTAGGCCACCACAATTGGTAAACATTTGCCTATTAGGACATAATACGCAACATAGTCTTGACTTGTGATGAGATTTTCTTTTTATTTACACATATTGACACTGGTCAAAAATCTTTGGATGTGATCAATGGGGATCGTGCTTGCGACTTTGCAAATTTGGAGGTGAGGATCGATGTGAGGGATTATGTCAGGGTTGTCGCCAAGGTGCAGGTTGGTGTGGTGCATATGCCTGTACAGGGTGAAGTTCATGTGCAGGGGCAGATGGTGTCTGTACAGTTGGTGTTTGTGCGTGGACAGGGGGTGGTTGTGCAGGTGGTGGTAGTGCCTGTTCAGGGGGCGAGGGTTGTTGTGCAGGTGGAGGGAAAGCCTGGATAGGGGGTGGTGGTGGATATGCAGGTGGGGGAGTGCCTGGATAGGGGGCGGTGGTAGGTGTGTACCCTTGCTGTAGTCCTGTGCAGTTTGTGGAACAGGTGTGGAGGTGTGATGTGCTGCCGGCAGATGTGATGGCTCCCATCCATGCATTGACCATGAAGGGAGACTATGGATCACTTTCAGCATGCCCTCCATCATCTTCATGGCCAAGGCATGGTGTCTTGCACTCTCTTCCCTTTGGATGGATATCATGTCTCTGATATTCTTGGACATGTCTTGCCAAGATCTATCCATCCTGTCTAAAACATGGGTCAGTCTGTCCACCATCTGAGGGATTTGGCACATGTCCTGCAGGGCCTGAGACATGTCTGACAGGGTAGCCCCTATGGCATGAATGTCCTGCCTCACATCTGCCTGCTGTTGGAAGAAGCCCTGCTCCCACTGGCCACCATAGCGAGGTGCAGGCCCTCTCTGCAGGGGTCGGCCATGGATGAGACCGCTAGGTCCAACGTCAGGGGGGAGGGTGGCAGGTGGAGGCCTGTGAATAAGAGAATGGTGCCCAGGGGATACCTGCACCATAACAGGGTTGTTACTTCCCTCAGATGGTAGAGAGAATGCCTGGGATGAACTGTATAGGGAGGAGTTTGTAGAGGAACCACCACGTCTGTACTGGATGTGAAGGCTGTGAGGGAGTGATGTATGTGTTGGGGTGCATGTGAGCTGTGACTGGTTAGCTCTATGCTGAGGATAGGCAATCTTTCTTTGTTGAGGCTGAGGCACTTTGCTGGGCGGAGGGTTTGAGGGCTTGCCAAATTTGGCTGATGTGGGATATTTTCTGGCCATGGAATCTGAATCTTCATCCTCTGAGAGGATGGACAGATAGTCTTCATCATCCTCAAATTCTTCAGTCTCCTCAGGTACTTCATCCTCCTCCTCTTGCGCAGTACTTGCAGCCGACATTACTGCCTGCAGGAGCAGTGGATTTTCCCCTTTGATTGCCCGTTGCCCAACACTGGTGGAAGGTCCATCCTCCTCATCGTCATCAACACCTGGAACACAGGGGTTGCAACAGGATAAGTAATTAACCTAGTATAAGATGTGGTGCAACACAAGGGTTGGTTCTACCGTACTTTGCATCAGCAGATGAAGCACGTGGCATGGTTTGGGTACCCCTACACGTGACAGGTCACGCCATAGCACTGAGGTGTTGAACAGAGATGTACAATGCACAAGCAAACTCACTAGCTCCAGCCACAGCTTTGTGTCCCTTTGCGATCCCCCCTGATGTCAGCTGCTGAACCTGGCACCTCGTAGGTGTAGTTGATGAAGCGGTCCCCGATCCAGCAGCTGGAGAAGGAAGTAACACCATACTCAATGATCTACATTACTAATTTACAAACAAACACATGTGACACTTATAAAAATGAAACGGTATGTATGTAACTTTTTAAACACCGATTGCAGATTCTATGCAGAAGGGGATTTGGATCTTTATCATGGTTTTGGAATCTATGAAAGGAAAACACTTCACGCCACATTTACCTGATGGACAGATGTGAGAGGGTTTCACTGCTGCAGCCAGGATGTCTTGCATTCCCCGGGATGGTGTTGTATGCTGCACTAGTGTCATCCTGTCAGCAGTTGTGATGAGACATACATATCCATATTTCAGTACACCAGATGGTAGCTATGAGCTAACATGTATGTGTCATTCTCAATGACCATTGATAGGATATTCCTGGCCAATATGCAGCATGTTTACCTTAGGGACTTTACATGTGGGACCCTGCTCACATGCAGCAGTTGTCAGCTGTGGCCTCCACAGACCACTGACATCAATGAGATGACACATCAACAGACAAATGTGTATGAGAAGGTTACTGATATTTGAAGGAAGGGGATAGATAATCAGGACACCTCCGCATTTCTTTGATTACACCTTCACCGTTAAGACCATCATGCCTCATGAGTATGGTGTTGTCTGTTGACAAGTCAAAAGGAGTGTACATCACCAGGCTGACCAGTTTCACATTTGCACATCAAATCAAACATTGCATTTCAGGGTCCATATGTGAGGTGTGCAGTAGTCAGGTACATTTTGGGGCTCATTCGTGCTTACCTACATATGAAGTCACAAACCTCATTTTGGACTGAGAGATCACAAATTTGTTATGTTCATCCTTTGAGTGTCCTCTGTTCCCATAATCCATTTACAACTTCATGGTAGTACTTAGTTGACAACGAATGATGTCTTGTACAACAGACATCCTGACCTCATATGTTATACACTCACTTATATAGGTGAATACAGTAGAAGAGGAGGCAAGCAGAATGCAACATTTGACTAGGATCCCACATTGTGGGCAAATTGAGAAGCTTTGATGGTTGCCGCCTACACTGGATTTGCGTTGTGCTTTTCAGCCAAGAGATTTGAAAATTTTTCTTCCTCAAGATTCACCTTAGCAGCCCATAAATCCATCAAAAAGTACACAACTGGCATCAGTGTGACCCTCATCCACACCAATTTCATTGGGATTTGTCCATTGATATTTTGCAACTGAGTTTTCATATTGAATTACAATCCAGTTGTGTCTAGTACACTTCATATGACACTATATTCTATTTTATGTCCATTCTGCACTCACTTGGCACACATTTTGTGTCATCCTTTCACTAGCCACCATGGTGTGATCTGGTATGTGGTTAAATGCCATATGTAGGCATGTTGCGATGCAGGACAACAATTATGTAGAACACATACAACATACAGCGGAGATTAAAGGCACATTTCATGAGCATGAGCATTCAGGTACATTATTCTTGGATTTATTTACCATGGCCCCGCGCCTGCCCAGTGTGTGGTCCCTGATGTCACAGCCATCCTTGTAGCAGAAGTTACTGGGGGTACTGGAATCTGGGAGGACATCATTGGATCTACAATGATAAGTGTGTTTTCAACTCTACATTTCAGCTGCCACATGTGATGCACTCAATTTCAGGCATAAAGGATAAACACTAGCTGTGTGGGCACTACCGTTGCAGAAGTGTGTGGCACTAAATATCATGAGTGATCCCACATTCAACTTATAATGGCCCCACTGCCTAGAAACAGCGTCTATCAAATTGACAACACAACAATTCCTAAAGTAAGGTCCATTATCGTGTTTTATTTATGGCCAAAAAACATGCCATCCGATGTTAACAAATATATCAGCTGGTTTGACTGGACAAATTCATGTATTGCAAAAACATTATGATTTGGACACTGGACGCATTCTCAATACTCCTGACAATTGAATCTCACTTCTTGTTCATCATTGTTCTATTTGTTAACGTTGGATTTCTAGATTTTGTCTACAAAAACAATTACAATCTAGTGGAGACTCCTTTTTGACTTGCTGTGGGACTCAATTCCAGGATTGAGTTCACAGTTCTGGAACTGTTGATGGAATACATGTAATGTTCCCAATTCACAAAGGTATGATGAGCCTAGATATCTTATTTTTTGTCTTTCACTATTCACAAATGTCATTTGCTAAAGGTAAATGTCCTTTAAGTATTCCAATATTTTTAAAGTTAGGTTTTCATCTCAGGTTACCTTTGAGATTCGGGCCCTATATGTCCCTCTGTTGTCTGCTGACAATGTATGCATTTTGACCATCTCCTGACCAGTTTGACTTACCAGTTAGTGAGGGTGGTATGACTTGCTCTGGATGATGTTGTTTCCTCCCAGAAGATGTAGGGACCTCTGCTAATGTGTTTGTCTGTACTCTGGCTGAATGTGTCAATAGGTGAGAAGAGAGAAAAGTAACCAAATCGAAAATGTACGTGTGCAACTTGTCTGACATTTCCTCATATCTTCTGCAAGCTAACAGTATTGTGAATTACTGCCGCTACTGTTGAAGGGAGGAGCAGTGTGGCGTTGGGGGTGTAATTGCAGGGCAGGGTGGGAAATAGACAATAGAATAGTGGAAAGAAATGTCTTAGAATAAGGATTCTCTCACCTTGTGCTCGGTGATGCAGCAAGCACAAGGTGAGTTATTTTTTGGATGATTGTTTTTTAATTTCCCTATTCCGTTGTCTGTAGATTTTCCTCTGCACCGAACCCTCCCCCTGACGTTCTTGACTGATCTGGCCGCATCTGGATAAGTGGAAGGGGCACTTTATCTATTGCTACTTAACAGTGTTAGGTATATACGGCAGCAGTACTGGGCCCATGTTTTCAATAGTGGGAATGGGATTTGCCATTTCTAATACAAAGGATTCTGGGACTTGTGGTGCAACATACAGAGGGAAACACATGAGCCTCTGACTGACTATATATTAATATAAACTTTGGACAACTTCCTTAATCACAATGGGGGTGCAACACAGACAGTCATTTTATAAAATTGTTCTTGTCATCACATTTACCTGGTTCCACGTTGCGGACATCACTCACAGGAAACCCATGGAGCATGTGGGGGTGGATTGTGGTGAGGACATCCTCCTCAAGTGTGGTGAGACAGATGCGGGTTCCAGATTGTGGGCTAGGGAGAATTCAGGCCATCTCAATCCTGGCATACTTCTCCTTCACCCCCCTCTTTTTGTCCTGCCACTTCTTCTTGATGTCACGGACTGTGCGCACATCCTCCCCCAATGCTGTGACAGCAGTGGCTAAATACTGCCATAGAGCTAACTTCTGTCTGCCACTGGTGCAGTAAGGGGGGAGACCATGAGGCCATTTGTGGTGCCTCACAATGAACTCAATAATCATGGTGGTCTCCTCATCTGTGAAATTTTTCTTCCTACTCAGCTGGTACATTTTCCAGTAGTGATGCACAGAGAAGGAAAATGGGAACTCTCTGTGGCCAAACCTGTTCCTTGAATGTGTGCTGCTTTTATGTGGTTTGTGGTGCTGGTCTTGCTGTTGGTGTTAATTGATTTCCTCTGATGAATGTGGGGGGATGGTAAGCACTTGACAGGTGTTTAGCATTGAGGTGAATGATCATCCGGACCGATTGCAGGTATTCCGGCTCGGAAGCGGCGATTCTGGCCCGGGTGTGGAAATTCCAGCCCAGGTGCGGGATTTCCGGCCTGGGTGCGGAAATTCCACCCCAGGTGCGGAAATTCCGTCCTGAGTGCGGACGTAAAGATAGGAGTTGTAAGTGATTTCTGTGAATACCAAAAATCCTAAGTGAGGGGGGCGTGGCTAACCGTCGACGGGAATGGCCGCTCGGTAGTTTTACTCCGGAGCGCCACTCCCGCATTATCCTGTATTACTTCGCCCCTGCCGGCCCGATTCCTGCCCTGGGGCCGCCGACGGGCACCTATGATCCCCGACCATTGCCAGTAAAATTCTGGCTCCAAACGGAGACATTGCCCTGCGTGAGCTCCGTAGACCGCGACCTCGCGGACGACCTTGCCAGCGGGAGTGCGGCGCTGAGCAGATCGGGCACCACGCGAGACCGCGGCTGCGGCCTGGCAAGGCGGAGATATCGGCCAAGAAGTGGGGGCCTCCGCGTCAGAGACAGTGCTGCCGGGCCCCTGCGGAGACCGCTACAACCATGCCTGGTGGCACGGTGAGAAAAGGGGGGCCGAGTAGAGGGTGCGGTGGCCCCCCGCCACGAGCGCAAGTGCAAGACACTGTTGAGGCGGGCGTGTAAGCCCGAGCCGGCCTCGCAGATAGTAGAGACCGTGGAGAGGGAGCTGCAGGCTGTTGAAGGCGTCGTTGAGGCACGCGCTGAGGGCCCCAAGTGCCGGTTGAGCGCAGCGCACTGTGAGGTCCGGAGGGAGAGGTGACTCAGACTGGGGCGCCATGGAGCCCATGAGGCCTACCTGAATGCTGAGAGGGAGAAAGTAGTGGCCCCCCGTGGTGCTGGGGAGAGCAGACAGTGCCGGGCTGGCGTGGGAGAGCCGGATGTGACCCTTGAACTGCACAGTGATTTTTAGCGGATCGCCGCTGGGGTCCTAACGGTACCATTATATTCAGGTCCCTACTGGAGGCAATTCTACTCCTGCTCATTCCGCTACCCCGTGGATAGCCTATCTGAGCGATAACCCAGCGGAGAACAATCGCTGTAGCCACTGGAGGAAGACCGGCTACCGCCTAACCACCGAGGCACGAGGGGTGCTACTGTGGGGCCCTGGGGTGCTGGGACTGGTCTCGCCTACCTGGTGCGCCATCCTGGCCCTTGCGGCAGTGTGCGTGGAGGGGGCACTGATGCTTTGGTGCACCTGGCATACTTGCACGTAGAGATCGTCCCCCAGGGGCCCCTGAGCCTGCTATCTCCCCACACGACCTGCATGCCACATGGTGTCGGTGAAAAAACATTACAGCCACGAGGTGCTTTCCAAACCTGGGAGACTCGGGCCCTGACCCTAGACTGACCACCCATGGCCCGAACGCTGGTGTGCGTTGCCCTGCTGGCTGCGACCGCTTCGCTGTGACCCCGGCTAGATCCCCCCCTGTGTGAGGGTGCTTCCCGCGAAAGCCGACAGGCCGGGTCAAGATCTTCACCGCAGGCGGCGGTGAGTAGCTGCGGCGCCTCGCTCAGTTGTGGTGTCTCCCGGGAGATAGACAATGGCGTCCGGCCGTACTAATCGGACGGCGACTCAGACCAAGCTAGAGAAGTTCGCTTGGCAGAAACAGCAGGCTGAAGGCCATGCAGAGGCGGTGACGCCGGGGGATGCTGTGGAGCCGTCGAATAAGGATCTACTTGAAGCAATAACGTCAATAAGAACCTCCCTGGAGACGAGGATCGACACAGTGGCCACGGATGTGGCACTGATCCGAGAGAATATGAAGAAAATCGCAGACAGGGTAGGGACTGTAGAGAACACTGCAAAGGACCTGGTTACTGACACCACCCTGCTCAAGAAAGAAGTTGCTGACCTCCGCTCTTCCCACGAGGCAATGGCACTGCAATTGGACGACTACGAAGGTCGAATGCGAACGAACAATGTCCGAATTATTGGCGTGCCGGAGCGCGCGGAGGGGCAGGCGGTGGATATTTTTGTGGAGGAGCTGGTCCTTAAACATCTTCAACCCAGAGATCTCTCCAAATCCTTCATGATTGAAAGAGCTCACCGAGTGCCCGGAGGCCGCCCGAGGCCTGGAGCGCCCCCCCGCCCACTGCTGGCGCGGGTGCTCAACTTTCGAGACCGCAACGTTATTCTACAGACAGCGAGGGTGACCCCGCCACTCACTTTGGAAAACAGCAAGATCATGTTCTTTCCTGATTTCACACTGCGAGTGCAGAGATTGCGTCGCAGCTTCCTGGAGGTGAGACGGGCTCTGCGTGACCAGGACGTTAAATATGCAATGATGTTCCCCGCCAAGCTTCGGGTGGAAGCGAATGGAAAATCATGGTTCTTCACTCGACCTGAAGAGGCCTGGGACTGGCTTGAGGGATGGCGCACGGTCGAAAAGAAAGGAAGGAAGCCATCATCAGCGGCGGACGACAACGCTGACTGGCGCCAGCAGCAACGTTCTCCTCCGCACTCTGACTCTGACTCCCAGGGACACACTGGAGGGCGCTGATTCTATGGTCGGTAAGACTGTTTGAGATTGTAATTTCCTCCTGATGCCCACACAGACTTAGTGGACTATGGGCCTGGGGCCCCAGCTACCCAAATCCGGACTCGTACACGTCTAGTGCTGAGAGGTGATGCTAGAGTAGATCTTTGGTACTTATGCCACGGGGATTGTCCAATTTCTGGGAATTGCCCCATTACGAGATTGAGTTAATTATGTTGCTGTTTACTGTGCTCGTTTAGCATGTTAGGCTGTTGTGGGAAGGAATAGCTTTCCTGTGCATCGTATTACTATACTGCTATTTCTACTGTGGGGGCCACGAGACATCTGACGAGGATCGCAATGTACTTAATGTCGTGCGCTGCTCTGGGGTGGGGGTCGGGTGGGGGGGTGAAGAAATGACTGTATATAGTGATGCAACTGGGAGCGGGGTTACTCGCGTTCCCAGAAATTGTTCATGGGTGGGTGACAGGCACTCTGCATGTTGGGGGTGGTGGGTGGTTTTGTTCCCGTTACGCAGGGAGGCAGGGAGGGGGTAAGTTTCTTGGGCTACAAGTATTCTTGAGTTTAATATGTTGGGGTGGGGGTTATTGAGGGGTGTTATGCAGCAAAACAAAGTGATTGCTTACGTATGCACGGCTTGGTTTGCTACTATGTACGAATAGCAACAGGAGAACTCCAATACCTTGAGACGGATACTGAAAGTCCGGGGGTCGCTCACTTGGCGGCGTGGGAGGGCACGGGAGGCTACATGTCTTTCAGGGGCTCCGTCCTTCCTATATCTGTGATAATATGGCTACATGTCAGGGACTTAAACTCATCACCTGGAATGTCAACGGGTTAGGAGACAAAATTAAAAGAGGTATAGTGCTGCAGTATGTCCACCGCCACGGGCTCGATCTGGTGTTATTACAGGAAACGCACCTAATTGGCAACTCCTGCATGGACCTCGACAGAAAGGGGTATCGTATGGTAGTCCACTCAGGTTTCACCACGGGGTCCAGGGGGGTGGGGGTCCTCCTCCGAAAAGGCTGTCCATATGTTATACAGAATACCTGGACGGATCCAGAGGGCAGGTACGCAGCTTGCACGGGTACATGGGAGGGCAGAGTCCTAAATGTTGTTTCTGTGTATGCCCCACCGGGCCTACAGCGACCGACATTGACAGATGTGGGGACACTGTTACTTCACCTACCTGTGGGCACATTGATAATGGGGGGTGACTTCAACCTGACGATTGACGGCCAACTAGATAGATCACCGCCCAGAATTGACTCAGCACACTGCTCCCCCTTGCGAGACTTTATTGAAGCCTTAGGGATGGTAGATATTTGGAGGTGGTCGCACCCTGGTGACACACACTTCAGGTTTCAATCCGGGGTACACGGAAGCCAATCGCGAATTGACTATTTACACATGCGCAACACATACATGACTTTTCTAACTCTGGATGTTTGGCGCGGGTTGTCGGATCATTCCCCGGTGCTGACGGTCTTTGGAGTACAACGCCTGCCTCAACCCGGCCCAATACGGATTCAACCTTGGGCACTCACGATCCTGCATATTAGAGACGCCTTAAGGAAAGATACAGACCACTATTTTGACGAAAATATAGGCTCGGTCCAATCGGCCATTACGCTTTGGGGGGCATATGGTGCGGTGATCAAGGGGAGGGCACTATCGGCGATTGCTGGTCATAGGGCTGAACGCCGTCGCAGGGTGCTGGAGCTGGAAGCTGAGATCTTACGTCTTGAGGGTGATATATCTCGGGCCCCGGCCCCTGACACCTCACATCTGCTTAATGCAAAACGGCAAGATTATAAGCAACTACTGCTGGAGGATGCGAATAGGCGTGCGCTTGCCACCCGGCATCGTCTCTATGAGCAAGGGGAACGCACGGCAAACTGTTGGCATGGCTCGAGCGTAAAGAACAATCAGCGAGATGGGTGCGCGCGATTAAGGGCCCTGATGATGCTCTGATTACGGACCCACGGGACATCGCTGAATCTTTTGCGAACCATTATAAAACAATGTATGGGGTCCCACAGGATTCTCAGGCCTCGAGAGCGACCGAACTCCTTGCTACCATCGGAGTGCCGTGCCTCTCGGAGCAGGATAGGGAGGTACTGGAGGCTGACTTGTCGGTTGCAGAGATTCAAAAGGCAATACAAGGCATCCGCGCGGGAAAAGCGATGGGCCCGAATGGGCTCCCGATCGAATTGTTCAAGCCTATGGCTACCAAATTGGCACCACATTTATTAAATCTATATAACGAAAGCTGTGAGAACGCCCTCCTCCCGTCAGATATTCGTGAGTCCACTATCGTAGTCATTCATAAACCCGGAAAGCCGGTGGATGAATGCGCCTCATACAGACCTATCTCTTTGATCACGGCGGAGGCTAAAATTCTGGCAAAACTTCTGGTGACTCGTCTGCTCCCCTATCTCACCGACTTGATCCATCCGGATCAGTCGGGATTCATGCCGGGCCGGAATACTGCGCGCAACCTGCGTCGTTTGCATGGTGTATTGGGCCGTGTGGACACTCTAGAGGAAGAAGTGATTCTTCTGGCTCTCGACGCCAAGATGGCGTTCGACACCATAGCGTGGGAATTCTTGTTTGCAGTGCTGGGCCGCATTGGGTTCGGACCCAAATTTATAGGATGGGTCAAATTGTTATATACACGACCCATGGCTCATGTTTCAGTGAACCATCATCACTCTACCTCTTTTCCCCTGTGCCGGGGGACACGGCAAGGATGCCCGTTGTCGCAGCTCCTTTTCGCCATGGTTTTGGAGCCCCTGGCAGTGTGGATAAGGGGAGACCCAGGCATTAGAGGCCTTCGGTGGACGACCGAGCACGAAGACCGTATATCGCTCTATGCGGATGATATCCTGCTTTATCTTGCCTCACCGACGCGCTCATTGCACCGTGTCCTTCAAATTTTTTGCATTTTTGGGGCACACTCGGGATATCAAATAAATTGGTCGAAATCTCAGATGTACCCCCTTTGGGGACAGCCACCGCAGAGTCCTCGAGGGTATGATATTCCGGTAGCCTCCCGGGGCTTTTGATACCTAGGGATTTTCGTCACTATCGACGCCACACTGTTTTTTGACCATAACCTGCAGGGGCCGCTGCAGAGGTTTCGCTCAGATGTCGCACACTGGAAAACACTTCCCCTTACCTTATTAGGACGCGCATCCTTATTTAAAATGCTCGCCTTACCGCGCTTTTTATACGTGCTACAAAACACTCCCATTCCGGTGCCTGAATCTTATTTCCTGCAGATTGATGCTGCAGTGCGAGATTTATTATGGGACAGCAGGCCGCCTCGCATAGCCATGGCCAAGCTTACCATGGGATGGTACGACGGGGGTATTGGTCTGCCAGGCCTGCGCCTCTACAATCAGGCCTCCCAATTGATAGCCATCAATCAATGGGTGTTCGGGCGGCATGCTGATCCCAGCTTTCGCACTGACCACTGGTTGCTGGGGAAAGGAGGCTACAATAGAGCCCTGTATACGAACCACAGAAAACTGCGCCTGACTGGCCCTACAGCGCGCACGGTGGAAGTATGGCACGGAGCGCAGAGGCGGATGGGCTGGCAGGGACGCCTCACAAGGGCTACCCCTCTATGGGAATCGGATATCCTGGGACGGCTTAGCACCTGTGCAGGATTTGCTAAATGGGATATGATAGGGATTTCTACAGTGGGCGATATGTGGGCCGGGGGCAAGAAGGCGACGTTTTTAGACCTCCAATCTAAGTACCAGCTAGCACCGACGGAGAAATTTCGCTACCTCCAAATCAGTCACGCCATTGACTCTGCCCTACCCGGGGATACCCCTCTTCCGGACTCTTCTCCCCTGGAGGACCGGCTTTTGCTGGATCCTATGACCCGAAAGGCCGTCTCTCTCACATATAGAAAACTGATCAATAACCGGGCCGACCCAATGCTAAAGTTGAGGACGTCTTGGGAGGGTGACTTGGGAGAACTAGCCGATGAGGACTGGCTGGAAGCGTTATCCTCACCCCGGGAGGTCGCCATCCCGATGCGACTTCGCTTGGTGCAGCTTAAAATTCTGCATCGAGTATACTTTGACGCCATCCTCCTACACCGATTAGGTAGACGACCCGCCGATTTCTGCCTCCGACATTGTAACCAAACGGGAACATTCCTACATATCCTATGGAGCTGGCCCTACATACAGCAATACTGGACGGACGTGACCAGACAACTGACTAGGACGTGCGATAAATCCATCCTTCCAACTCCCACACTGTGTCTTCTTAACATCTGGGAGGCAACGGACCTCAC
This sequence comes from Calotriton arnoldi, assembly GCA_963921515.1. Lineage (NCBI taxonomy): Eukaryota > Metazoa > Chordata > Amphibia > Caudata > Salamandridae > Calotriton > Calotriton arnoldi. The sequence continues at coordinate 741,041 of CAWUFW010008363.1, forward strand.
GCAAGCCGAGCAATCGTGGGCCACGATGGGGTGGAGCATAGCGAAAATAAATATAGCTCAGAAGTGGGGCGTAGCCACCTTGCCTCTGCTGAAGGACTGGGCAAAAGATATGGATCATGCCATGATAGCTGAAAAAACAGTGTATAAAGGCAGGGGATGTCCACGCAAATGGGATCACAAGTGGGGGCGCTGGAATAAGTATAGAGGGGAGATATGTGTCTCTCCGACAGTTGAACTGAGGAGGGAAAGACTCCTGGCGTTGGAGGAAGACGCGGCTGAGACCCCGGCACACACCGTGGGCAGTCCGCACTAATTATGCGTTGGTTGAATCTCCTGACCCGAGAATAGATAAATGACTTACTTTGGATTGTCCTGTAATTGATGGAATATGCTGCCGTGGGCTCCTGACGGATTACTACTGTAACAGATAACGCTGTACTCTCTTGTATATCTCTACCTAAGCTGTTAATGTACTGTCTTTACTGCTGCTTTTGTTCTTAATAAAAACTGTTTTAAAAAAAAAAAAAATCCTAAGTGCCTTCTGTGAATACCGAAAGTCGTAAATTTAGACGCCCGGACACCACAGCAGCAAGCTTTCCGGGGGCTGGGGGTCTCGTGGTCGGGCCCTGAGAGCGGAGGGAGATTTGGCAGCTGTGTGAGGCGGTAGCGGCCCGGGCCGAGGCAAACGCTGAGGGGGCAGGCACAAATAACCTGAGGTCAGCGGACAGAGGCGAGGAGCGGAGCAGGACGCCCTAGGCAGAATTTGTGGAGCCTGGCTGAGTGAAGCGAAGGGAGGCCTGGATGGCCTGAATGGTGAGCAGCCGGAGGGTGCCCGCACTGTAGCTACACGAGGTAGAGCTGAGCCGGGTCATAACCCTGGGAGCTCGGCCGGATCTTCGGCTGGCGCTGTGGAGGCGATTCAGGGCCGCCTGGAGGCTTTGACAGGCCGGGGCGGGCCTCTGGAGTCCGAGCCAGTAGAACCCACACTGAGGCTGGGAGCCTGAGGTTGATTGTTCAGCCAGGCGGGCCACCGGCCAGACACATCGACTGGCACCCGCGGTCGGGAAGGGTGGCTGTGCTGAGGTCCGTGGCTGGAGCAGTTGGTGCTGCATAGTGTGGGGCTAGCCCCGGAGCGCCTTCGGAGGGGCCGGAGGCGGTGCCTGGTCGCGGTGCAGTCCCGGAGAGCGACGGCTAAGAGATATCACCCACATTGGTAGGACTGACCTAAGGGGCACGCAAGCCGCGAGGGCAGGGACAGAGCTGCGGTCCGGACCACGCCGGCATCCCGCTTGCCCGGTGCTGATCCTTCGAACACAGGGACTGGGGCGCCAGGCCTACTACAGGGGAGCACCTGGGAGCAGCACAGCACCAGCTCAAGACATTGCGAACACCGCGGCTGAGCGCCAGTTGGGGCACCTGAGAACTCGGCGACGGGCTCCAGCTGGGCTCGGAGCGGTACCCTAGTCTGGGATCCGGCTTGGACGTGTTCATAATGACGACGCAGCGCACCAAGAAAGACCGCTCATTAAAGGACATGCTCACTAAACCCACACCGATGAGCCCGGATGCAGCAGGGGCAGAGGCCCCGATCACACGGGCTTTCTTAGAGACATTATTCAACACTCTCTGCGACGACTTCCAAACTCTGAAGAGCGAAGTAACGGGGGAAGTGAGAGAGATCCGCAGGGACGTGGACAATCTGGGAGACCGGGTGGCCGCGGTCGAAGATCAAGAGCAGAATAGGGATGAAGAGGTAACACAACTCCAGCAAGAAGTGATCCGCTTGAAGGACCAACAAATCGACCTGCAGGCCCACGCGGAGGACCTCGAAAACCGCTCTCGGCGGAACAATATTCGGATACGGGGGGTTCCGACGGACGCAGAGGGGTCAGACATGGTCTCTTACCTACAGGCCCTGTTTAGGGAGATCCTAGGGGAGTCGGCAGACATGGAGATCCGCATTGATAGAGCCCACAGAGTTGGTCTGCGGCGAAGGGCCCCGGCACCGCCACCAGATATTCTTGCCTTCTTGCCAGACTACCCCTTGAAGGAATGCATCCTGCGGACAGCCAGAGCGAAGCAATCACTCCAATACCAGGGCCACTCTATAGCGCTGTACCAGTACTTGGCTGCCATAACGCTGCAGAAAAGACGGGACTTCCGAGAAGTGACCTCCCACCTGCGCGACAAAGGGGTGGCATACTCCTGGGAACATCCCTTTCGAATCATATTTAAATGGGAAGGCAGATTGCACCAGAGCCGGTCACTGCAGGAGGCCTGCAAGCTCTTGGGCCTGCCGCTCCACACCCATGACGACAAGCTCACCACGGGTCAGCGGTCACCCCGAGAACGATGGCATAGAGTCGGCTCGCGACGTCCTTCGGGGTCTCTACGGGGGCCCGACCCAAAGGCTATGGCGCAGGAGCGGAGGGCGGCGCTGGAGTCGGTGCTCAAAGACTGCGTCTAACGATAGCTCCTGATCAAAGAGGGGACTGATGCTGAGCAGAATGCGGATGGGGGTGGATGGGGAGCTCGGGCAGGGGGGTCACCTCTTGAGTCACGTAATGTCCCTGTTCACCTGTTTTTCCAGATGCGCACGACTAAGCCCTGCGGGCTCTGGACATTGGGGGAAATGGGGAGGTTCAGTTGGGGTTAGGGAGGGGAGGGGGAACTGGTGTGCTGTTTGAGACTCCATGCAAGCGTGGGTGGCGCGGAGAGGGGGCGGCAGAGGTGTGACAGGGAGGGAGGGGGGGCACGGGTGGGCAGAGTAGTACGGCCCATAGGCAGATAAAGCAGCTTGAGTTCACTTCTTTTCCATGACGCCTTCAGAGTTGCATATCCTCACGCTTAATGTGCGAGGCCTCAATAGTCCTAACAAGAGGCGTTCTATATTGTCATATCTCGAAAACTCAGGGGCGGATATTTGTCTCATACAGGAGACTCACCTTCTCCCTAAGGATTGGCATAGAATGAGGTCCAGAGCATTCCCCCAGCAGTTTTTCTCTTCTACCCAAGACAAGGAAGCACGGGTAGCTATTTTGGTGGCTAAACGCTTTACCGGGAGGGTGGGTGACAAGGTAGCGGAAATCAAAGGGCGGCTGCTGGCATACAAGTTGTGGGTGAGAGGCTTACCGCTGGTAACAGGGGTGATCTACGCTCCCAACACTGGCCAAGAGAAGTTTCTCAAGGCAGCCCTGTCAGATGTTCTTGGGGCTCAGGAGAGACGGATACTTGTAGGCGGTGATTTAAATTTAGTCATGGATACATCAGCGGATAGGTCTAGCCACAGGTACGCACAGACGGGGGCAATCTCTGCAGACGGGCGACAGTGGTTGCAGAATCGGGGGCTCATAGATATTTGGCGGGCAGCTCACCCCCACACCTCGCAATTCTCCTACTACTCTCACGCACACCACACTTATGCCCGTTTGGACCATTTGTTGGGCACGGCAGAAATTAATACACTGGTGCGGGAGGTTAGCATAACGCCGGTGGCCCTCTCCGACCACGATGCAGTCCAAGCAACTCTGCGGGTGCCGTCAAGACGTAGGGACGCAGGGGGCTGGAGACTGAGGGAGAGCCTGTTACACAAACAAGCGGTGCGGAAACAGATCCTCAAATGCATCACAGACTACCTCTACGCCAATGATTCCCCCGAGGTCTCCAGTGCTACCTTGTGGGGGGCTCTTAAAGCAGTGGTGAGGGGGGAACTGATCGCGATCTCCTCTGCCGAGAATAGAGAGCGTAGGTCAAAACGCGAGCAGCTCACAGCCCAAGTTCTAGAACTGGAAAGGGTACACAGCCGGACGGGGGCGCCTAGGGTTTGGCACCAACTGAAGGCAGCGCGGGCCCAGCTAGCTTGACCTCGACAGGGCCGAGTACGCGGCCCTTAGGCTTAGGCACTCCTACTACATAGGAGGAGACAGAACAGGGCGCATGCTGGCGAGCAAGCTACGGGCCCGCACCTTGGATTCTAAAGTGCACTCTCTTACGACGTCCGCGGGGTCTGTGGTAGAAAACGACAAGGAAATAGCCTGGGTGTTTCAGACATTCTATGAAGAGTTGTATCGTAGGGAGCCTCCTTCACCCTCTCAGGTCGATACCTATCTCAAGGAGGCACACATAACCGTCCTAGGCCCCACCCAGGCCGAAATGTTAGAGGCGCCCATACGCATAGAGGAGGTCATAGGTGCGATTTCTCGCCTCAAACCTCTGAAGTCACCGGGACCCGACGGTTTTTCGGCCGGGTTCTATAAAACATTCTGCATGATTCTGGCCCCAATACTCACAAAACTTTTTAACTCCTTCACGGGGCCGGGGTCGGTTCCCTCAGATATGCTAGCGGCTTCTATAGTTGTACTGCCGAAACCGGGCAAAGACAAGTCCACGTGTGGCTCTTACCGACTGGTGTCGTTGCTGAATGTGGATTTGAAGGTGTCTACGGGCATACTGGCGGCTAGGCTGGGTCCTCTCATGCCGGGTATTATAGAGCCCGACCAATCGGGCTTTATTCAGAATCGGTAAAGCAGCGACAATACCAAACGCCTTCTCCATCTCATCGACAAGGCCCATCGCACAGATATAGATGCCCTACTATTGTCGGTAGATGCCGGGAAGGCATTCGACTGCGTAGATTGGGATTTTCTAGATAAAACCCTCATTCATTTCGGTATGGGGGAGCGGTTTCGGGCCGGGGTGGCGAGCTGCTACAATCAACCTACGGCGACTATCCGGGTGAATGGGGTGACATCTCGCCCATTCGAGATACAGAGGGGAACGCGCCAAGGGTGCCCGCTGTCTCCCCTTCTTTTTGCCCTCTATGTCGAGCCATTGGCTCAGAAGATCAGGGAGAACCCGTATATATTAGGCATTCCATTTGGGGGAGAAAGGTACACAATAAATCTTTATGCGGATGATATCATCGCCTCCCTGGAATCACCCGCGCGTTCGGTCCCGGCGTTTATGCGGGAACTGAAGGACTTTGGTCAGGTCTCGGGCTTTCGAGTCAACGTGGGGAAGTCCATGATCCTGTAGCTGAACCAAGGAGGGCAGTCGCAAGCCCGGGGGGGGAATACATATGAGGGCCTCCAGGTAAACTGGCCCCGTCAGTGGCCCAAACGGTCAAACTTAACTATGCCAACCTTACCTCTCAAATCATGAGGGACCTGCGCCAGTGGAAGAAACACCAGTTCTCCCTCTTGGGCCGGGTGGTGGCAATTAAGATGTCCATTCTCCCCAAAGCATTATATCTTTTCCAAACCATCCCGGTATGGTCACCGCCAGGCACTCTTCAGACGCTACAACAAGAGCTCCAGCAATTTGTTTGGGTGGGCGCTAGGCCTCGACTGAAGAAGGAGCTGGGCTACCTACGACCTGACGAAGGGGGATTGGGGATACCGAACATCTTTGAATATTTCAGGGCTGCACAGCTCCGATATTTAGTGGAGTGGAACAGGTCCAAATCGGAGAAAAGATGGCTGTTCCAAGACAGAGCGTTGGCCAAACTATTGCTCTGGAAGGTCCCATTTCTTAAAAGAGAAGATAGGCCCCCGAATCTCAAAGGTTCCCCCATTACACACTCAGTGCTGAGAGTCTGGGACGGGGTCGCCATCAAAAAGGGATTGTCCTCTTTCCCTTCGCCCATGACTCCCATTCTGGACAACAAGGACTTTTCCCCGGGGGCGGACGAAAGGGCGTTCTCACGATGGAGGGCGACGGAATGCAAAGCGGCAGGGCACTTTTTTGACCTGGAGGGGATCCTCTCCTTTCAAGACATGCGCGCAGAATATGGTCTCCCGGAGACCGAGCGGTTTCACTACTTGCAACTTAGGCACTGGCTACTTAATTCAGAGGTGCTGCCGAAGGTCTCTCGGAAGTTAACGAAATTTGAGAAATGGCTCTACACAAAGAACACAGATAAGAAAATGATCTCTGAGCTCTACGAGGCGCTGCGTCCTAAGGTCCTGAGGGAACCCACGGCAGGGCAGAGAAGGTGGGCAAGCGACCTGGGGAGAGATCTCACAGCGAAGGAGTGGTCAGACATTTATTACCGAGCCACCCACACTGCACGAAACATAGCTAGCAAAGAGACGACGGTTAAGCTAGCTATGTACTGGTATTTGACCCCGGCCCGGTTGCACAAGGGGAACCCTGAACGCAGCCCATTGTGCTGGCGGGGATGTGGAGAAGATGGTACGTTGCTACACTTGTTGTGGGGGTGCCCAGAATTGACGAGCTATTGGTCTGTAATTCTGGATGACGTGGATCGCCAGATTGACATGCAGATCCCGCGCTTCCCAACGTATGTGGTGCTGGGCCTGCCTAACCCACTGACGTATCCGCTACGATCCCGGAAAGGGAAGCAAATGGGGTTAGCATTGGGGGCGGCTCTCCAAAACATCTTATCGCATTGGGGAACAAGGGTAAAACCGACCTATGTGGGGTGGCTACTCATGTTATGGTTCATCCTGGGCATGGAACGCATTCAGGCCTCTCTTACCAATTCCATGGCAAGCTTTAGCGAAATATGGCAGCCGCTGCTCTCACTCTTGTCAACTGAAATGAATGAAATCACTTGCCCCAGATATCTGCGCCTTCTCCGCCTAACAGGCCCCACGTCACCTACTTAGAGATAATACAATACATGAGTCCGCCACACTTAGGGGACAAGTCCGCCGCTTCCAAGCACACCAGTTCGGGGGAGGGAGAGAGGGGGGGGGAGGGTTGTTGTTCCTTTTTCTTTCCTTCCCGTGTTTTCTTTCTTTCTTATTCCCTGGCATTGTGGCTTACAAGTTGGCACAGGACTCTGGAAATCATAGAGACATTGCGGACTTACTAATGGGTCCAAGGGGGAGCGTACTAGGGGCGCATAAGTAATGTAAATCTCGACTGAGCAGGTACTATATGAAGTCCCGTTTTACGAACACATTGTGTTGATTTCTGGAACTGTATGTTATTATTTGCTGAATGCCAATAAAAACAAAGTTAAACCTAAAAAAGTTCAAAAAGTCAATGAGTTTCTGTTTGTGTGATTTTTTGGCTGGCGTCGTTTCCGGCTCGCTTGGATCCAGTGAAAATGTATCAAAGTTCATGAAATAGCCAGAAGCAGTTCGATCAATTGTTGGAATTGCATCGGGATTTGTTGAAATCGGATTTTGCTCTTGACGAGGTATGTTGACGTAGACATCTGTAGTTGGTCTTATTGCAACTTGGTTGTTAAGTTGATTTTCTTCTTGAAGTTGAACTTCTTGTTGAAGTGGAACGAGTTCCATAGCATTGTTGCTTAGTCCTTTATTCCGTACAGGTGGCTCTTCAAATGTGATGAGTCTTTCTGTTTGAACTTCTTGAATTGTAGCGAGAGGAGGGCGTCTGCTACTGTGGAGTCCACAAGGCCTACTGTTAGTATCGGCCACATAGTGTGGTTTGATTAAGTCGATTGAGACAAATCTTTTCTCCTTTTTCCCGGAAAGAGGCGGCAGAAGTACAGTTCTTGTGCCTTGGATTGCTAGGACCGGTACAGCTGTTCTGTAGGATGGTCCGAATTCTTTCTTTTCTGCAATTTTTTCTCTGACCAGATCCCCAACTTTTGGGATCCAGACAGGTCTTGCCGTTACTGCCTTGACTTCCTCAGTGGCGGTCTGTTTTAAGTGGACGTTGCTTTGTTGTGTCCTGGATTCATTTAGATCCTGTAAAACAGCCAAACGATCATGGATATCAAATGGTTTTTCATCTGCCACTGTGCCTCCACAATCAAGATCAGGTACCCACATTCTTGTCCCAAATAGGACCTCGTAAGGAGTGACACCCCCTAGAGAGCTTCTTGGCTGGTTGTTAATTGCTCTTTGGACCCCATAAAGGTGACTGACCCAACTACCGCCCTTGCCTAATACCCTAGCTGTTAAAGATTGCTTTAAGTCATGGTTTTTCCTCTCCACAACCGAATTTCCCTCAGGATGGTACGGAGAGGAGTACCACAAAGATACGCCCATTCCTTCCATGGCCTCTTTGTAAGCCCGGGAGCTAAACGCCGGGCCACGGTCAGAATGTAACGTGCCAACTGCGTATGTGCCGATAAAGACTCGCAAATCTTTTATAACAGTTCAAGCGTCAGCCGAGCGCTGAGGCCAGAGCCATAGGAATCTAGAGCAGGAATCCACTGCAACCATGATATATTTCTTGGCCCCATCAGATTGTAGGGGTCCGCAGTGGTCCAACTACACACATGCAAGAGGTTTGTCTGATTTTAGTAATGGTGTCTGTGCTGGGCGTGCTACGGTGGAGCCTTTCATCTGCTGGCAGATGTCACACTTTAAGACATAGGGGCCGATTCCGATCTCGGCCGGTAGGGCTCCGAATCGGATTCGGCTTTACCGGATCCGATTCGGAGCCCTGTTTCCCGACCGATTCGTACGTGTGCCCGGGCGAGCGAGTAGGATGCGAAAACTCCGACCGACTCGTTCGCGAGACCCAACCGCACCGACCGACTCGTACGCGAAAGCCGACCGCTCCGACCGACTTGCCGGACACGCCTCGCACCGCGCAATGGAGACGTTCCCCGGCCGGGCAAGTACGATGCGCGCCGCGAGCAGTCTGACCGACTCGCGCCGTCCGGCTCGAAGGAGCAGTCGGAGCTGTACTTTGGGGGTCCGTGTCGGACCCCCCTGTATGCGTAGCCGCGCGAGTCGCACACAGGGGGACCCATGGGTCCCCCCTACCTGTGCGTGTACGGCGCGAGTCGCTTCGCCGCGTACACGCTGTAGGGGGCGCCCCTCTTTGCCTCGCACCCATTGAGTCAATGGGAGCCCGCGTACGCATTGTACGACAGGCTCCCATTGACTTCAATGGGAGTCCGACCGAATCGAGTCCGATGGCATACGTGCGCATCGTACTCATTCGGTCGGGCTGCTAGGGTCCGATTCGGTCGGAAGTCTCTCCGAGTCCGGCTCGGTCGGTGAGATTTCCGGCCCGAATCGGAATCGGCCCCATAGCCTTTGGTCTGCTTTGTTAACCCTGGCCACCAGTAGCGCTGTTTCAGTAAAGAAATAGTCGCTGTGACGCCTGTATGCGCAGAACCCAAACCCTCGTGTGCTGCTAGAATTAAGCCTTGCCTACGATCCATATTTGGTATTACTCTATCCCCACTCCAGGAATCTGAGCATATGGAATGTTTTGTGCATATAACTTGTAGGAGTACTTGAGTGGAAATTTCTTTGGTACTGCTGTGCTGCCTTTGTCTGAAGCAATGACAGCTACCATAATCTCGCCGTCTATCCTCATTTTTGAACGAGTGATTGCTGCTACGGACGCTGTGCATACAGCCCCATTTGCGGCTTCATCAGCCAATGAATTCCCTTCAACTTGAACGCCATCACGCTGATGACTCAGTGTATGTATCACGTGAGCCCTCTGTAGTTCGTTTCTGAACTCCACTACCTGTTCCCATAGCATTTTATGCTTAATTGTGCCACCTTTCGCGTCTTTAAACCCGTTTTGTTCCCAATGATGTAAATATTCATTGTACGACTGTACACAGTAAAAGGGATCACACACAATTAGTGTGGGGAATTCGTGTTCCGTATTTACCAGTGCCAGTATTAGTGCTTTTAATTCTGCTAACTGAGCAGTGCAGTCTCCTAGAGATTGCATTTTAGTGCAACTTGGATGGAACTTTCCATCGCGCATGCGACCTTTAACAATCGCATACACTGCGCTGTAAGCTTGCTTACTCCCTATGGCCTGTTGAGCAGATCCATCAGTGTAAATAATGTATTCATACTGATCTAGAGACAAAATCTCATTTGGAAGAGGATATTCTTGTTCGTATTGCAGAAATGGTTCCTTTATTTTGGAACCGGACGATCGAGTAGAAGCTCGGGAGATACATTTCCCATATTACTGGCCAATAGAGGACTGGACGGGTCAATCAGGTCCTTTTAAGTTTTGGAACATCAGATGGCTCACACAATTGATTTAACCGAATGACAATGACTTACTTTGCAAATTTGAACTGATTGCACTTTAAACATTGCATCTCAAGAATTTGTTTACAACAGCAAGCCCTGAAGAAGTCCGTATGAGGACGAAACGCGTCGGCGATTATGAATTTTATGAATTTGTATATCAATAAAGAATAAAAGAAATTTTGCATCTACAATCAAATTCTGCTAGCACTTTTCTTTGATTGGGAAGACCTTGTTGGACTGCGCTTTTTGTTATATTGTTAATAAGGTTTATTACAAATTATCATTTATATGTTTCTTATTTGAGTGCAGGGCCAACCTCTGCTTATCTTGCGTACATTTACGCGTGTCTGTAAATGTTTTGAAGCTATCATGTCTTCTGTTCTGGTGTGAACATGGGCTTCTATTGGAATTCTCCAGGGCATATTATCAAACCCATTATCACCGCTTTAGCGGCAGTTTTCTGCCGCTAAACCGGCGATAATTTTAACGCCGTTCTTGATAATATGCCCCAATGCGTCTTCATCCAAATTTTGGAGTAACTCTGTTACCCTTGCTGAAAACAACCCTGGGCTATTCTTATACCCTTGGGGGAGTCGACAAAATTGCCCTTGGGACCCTAGCTCTGAGAATGCGGTCAAATACCTGCTTTCAGGCGCTATATTTTGGCAGAAAAATCCATTTGAGATATCAAGTGTTGTTTTGTATTTTTCGCACAATGTTATTCATTAATGCGGCACTGTGTGCATTTTGAACTGCAAATGTCTTTTTGCAAGTGTTTAAATGTCTGTAATCTAAAACTAAATGATATGTGTTGTCAGGTTTTGATACGGGGAACAAAGGATTGTTCATAGGTGAAGTGCAATTTTCAATCACCCCCTGGTATTCTAGTTGATCTAGGATCTCCATGACTTGTTTTTTAGCTTCCTGCTTTATAGGGTATTGCCTTTGAGCATTTGGGGAAACTTTTAACGGGATCACGTGGTGGGTTGAATCCTCATCCCAACCAGCATGATTTTTGTACAATGCTTGAGCTAGGGCAACCGCCCACTCCTGCGCATATGCATGTTTTAAATGTATGGGAACGAGGTCGTAAAATGCTGGAAAAATTATCGTTTCTCCCTTAGGGCACTCCATGACGAATGCTGGCGGCCAGTCTTGCTCTGCTAATAGGATGTCATATCCAGATGACAGATTTTTCCAAAATAGACCTTTAATTTTCCTGGGCTTGTCCCCCTCCATCCGGAGTGTTATCTCATGTAACTTATGTGGGACACTTACCCGAGTATCAGGTGTTTCCACTGTGATATACTCACTCAACTCCGCTGTCACCAGAAATTCCTTCAGGTTCTGACAAGCTATGGTTACTTGTGCCGCGCTGTCTAGCATCGTCAGAGCCCATTCCCCGTTCAGAAGCTGTGTGCTCAGAATTCTGGGCATGTCTGATCTTGAGACCTGCTACCTTCTTCTTTTTGAACTGAGGTTTTTGTTTTTGTTTATCTTCTTTTTTAGGTGCGTAGTCCACAGCGCGTTGCGTGTCTCTGGACTTTGTGCGCTCCTCTGACCGTCCTTCCCTCTTGGAGTTTTTTGATGAACCCTGAAAGGAACGAGAGGAACGTGTATCAGTATCCTGATACCTGTCAGGTTTTTAATATTATCCCTATTCCGGAGGTTATACCTCCTTTCAGAGGGCTCCTGTTGAGGAGACCTACCTCTGAATTGAGATCTGCTGTCTTTAGACTTTTGTTGTTTTTATTTTCCCACTTCTTTTTAGAAGAAGTAGGTGTCTGCTTTGTAGTGTCCTCTTCAGGACTGCCCACCAGTTGTGGTTTTAATGCTTTCCCACCTAGACTGTCTCTGCCTAGTTCTGCATATGCAGTTTCAATTATTTTGGGTAGTTCGTGTGGTTGATCTACTGGACTGAACTCCCTTAGGCGTTGGCGGATCGCCACTGAAGCTGCTTCCCCCTTAATGTTAGCTAGTATTATGGCTGATACCTGTTCGTAGTTACCTACTAACTTCATCCCTAAGTTAAAGGCAGGCTCTGCTCCGTACTCATTTTGTATCTGTCTCAATACATCAGGTACTACTGCTAATGGCGGGATACCATGCGTTCTGGTATATATGGCAGCAAAGACTGTACCCCAAGAGGTGCAGTCCTCTATCTGTGGTGTGATCCCCATGGGCAAGCAGATTGTTAGTATTCTGTGTTTATCACAGGTGGTAGTATTCGGGAATACCGCCTCAAGCTGAGTTATTTTCTGAGCTATCCAGAATGGTATTTGTAAGCGTTTTGCAGGCATTTTGCCCATTACCGCGTGTAATGTTTGAGGAGTAATTTTATTTCCTGTACCCTGAGCTGGAGTACTATTTGCTGCACCTGGTGCAGGTTGGATTGTTAAAGTCCTCATGACAAATTGTGTCAGGTTTCTGTAGATTTTAATTAAATCTCTGTGTTGTATGAGTAAGTCTGGCTGTGGCATTGTGTCAATGTTAGGGTGCGGTGTGTAAGCCGCTAGTATTGGCCATGTGGCCCCGTCTCCTCCGAGCGGGCCTAATCTTACTCCTTCTCGTACGTGGGGTAGGGCGCCATTAAACCAGTAATAATGTTCCTGGTAAGTGAGTGGAATCTCTATGTTCTCAAATGGACAATATTCCTGTGGTACATCTCCTTGTATATAGTAGTGAAATGTCTTTGTTATTGCATTTGCTGCTGGGAATGTAACCCATGAATAGAATACCTCTGTTTTGTTTGATTCGTGTGCCTCAATCACGAAAACTACAATGCCACCCTTAGCTTGTAAACCATTTTCTAATAGTCTTATGGTGACTGTCCTTCTGAATTTTGGTGCAATCTGTATTGCATCCGCAGGATCTTCTCCTTCTTCTGAAAAATTCAGTTCAACTCTCTCTGCCCTTACCTCGGTATCAGACATGTTTAGAGGAAGAAGTGTTCCAAGGGAACTAAGATAAGGTGTTATGCACAATTTTTAGGAACCCTATGGGGCATATTAGCAAGACCCACGTTAAAATTATCGCTGTTTTAGCGGCAGGAAACTGCCGCTAAAGCGGCGATAATGAGCTTGCTAATATGCGTTATAGAATTCCAATAGAAGCCCAGGTTATATGTGCAGGACATCTAACCTGGGCTTCTATTGGAATTCCATAACGCATATTAGCAAGCCCATTATCGCCGTTTTAGCGGCAGTTTCCTGCCGCTAAAACGGCGATAATGTTAACGTGAGTCTTGCTAATATGCCCCTATGTCCTTTCAAGCTTGAATAACCAACAGCCAATAAATAGTATTTTCGTACTACTCAGCTGTGGCGGATTTTGTGCCCACCCACTCCAGACGTCTCTGGGGTTTCGTGAGTAGGTTCTCTGAGAATAGCACGACTGAACTACTCAGATTCTACTGTTAAATAAGTACCCAACCAACGTTGGTGGCGCCATGTCGTGTAGTTCCTATAGTACCCATGCAGGACCTGCGCGTTTGGATAACATAAACTGTGGGCTTCGTGGCAGACTGGCTCTGTGCACCCCCACCGCGTATGTTAGCCGGATTTGCATTAGCTAGCTCACAGTGCCACTAGAATCTCCTCTTATCGGGGAGAGATTAGTTTCTGGCAACCTTAGATCATGACAACCCTGATCCCTCAGAATCGTGGAAACAATGTACTACTTTTCGCTCAGTCACTCGTGCTTACTCGTTCGGTTTGTCTCAGAGAGTTACACAGAATAAACAGTCTGGGCGTTTCAATAAGTATTTATTGAACAGTTGTTATTCTAGTGTAAAATATATGTGATGCAGCAACCAGCAGACAATAGCAGAGATATATTATCAGCAGTACGATAAAAGTGAAAGGGTAGTACAGTTCTACCATATTGCAAGAATCATGAATACATACATGAATAGAAAAAGGATTATAAAAAGTGTGCGTACTCTTACGATGCCTAACTAGATGTACCTGAGTGTACCTAGCATGTGTGTAGGTCTAAAAGCCTAAGAGCCAAGAATCCTTCTAGGATTTAGTCAAACCCCATTACCTGAATAGAGAGAGTGTGGGACCCCGTCCTGGTCTCGAGTTGGACACCCCGCAAGGGCTGTGTTAGACCGCTGTCAGCTGGAGCGACTGCATGCAGGAGCCTCAGCGTCTCTGGTCAGTGTGTCAGCATGGAAGTCTTGGTTCCCTCTATCTTACCGTGGCAAGATGTGGTGTATTTATACCCTAAAGTGTCTCATCCCTCAGTATGGATTGTATTGGTCTTTGTTAGACATGAGGAAGACATCAGGGGTGAACTTTGTACATACATATTATGCGGGAGATGTAGCTGGTGAATGCTCATGCATAATTTATGAGTACATTGTAGGCCTGTGTTTGGGAAAAACCCTGCAGTGTTCTAACCACAGACTAGATAACGTTCAACCCTCAGAGCTCGTTGTGTACTGTAGGGAACTAATGTAGGTGAAAGATCATGCCTATATTAGGGCATTGGAGATCATGACTATAATAGGGCATAGACAATTATGACCATAATAGGGCATATACGAATATGACCATAATAGGGCATATACGATTATGACCATATACGGCATATATGAACGTGTCTATATTAGGGCCTCTATACGAAACATAACAAGGAGCCTCGCCCCACTTTTTTCGCTTGACGGATGTGAGCGTTACTCTAAGCAAATCCCTTCGGATTGCTCTGGCAAGATTGTTCTATTTCGTTTGGACAAAGACCAAGCTTTTGAAAAGCTGCCACTCCGGTGTCTGTGACCAGGAAGTTTTTAATAATTCTTGTGATTATCCTGGTTCAACAAATCTGTTGTTTGACCAGACATAAGGGTCAATCAAAACTACCTACTCATCGTCCTGAAGATGGTCTAGCGGACATATATGCCATTAAGACCGTAACGATGACAAGTTCATCTATTTCCCCAGTGATTTATTTTTTCAAGGAATTGTTTTCTGTTTTCATCAGATTCATTTTCCATTGTGATATTATTCTGGAATAGATGCTCACACTAATGACCGTGAGGTCTCAATCTCTAAATATCATTTATCAACCTCGGTCATTGTGTTTTGTTATAATCCTTTGTACCCTCTTTGTTTGTTCACATTAAATAATTTTATACCTTGAAAAATTTACACCCGTTCTGAAATTGTTTGCCGTAGATTTATCATGACATAAATGAACAAATTGATGTTTTGATTGTTCAATTGTTAGCCACTGGTGGGGCTCAACAACACAGTTATTCGTTTAAATGGTCTAATTCAGTCTATTGAATTAAATCCCTTGTAGGCACAGTTACCTACCAATAGTTATATTTCCCAAGCCTCCAAGGGTAGATTGGGTTCCCCACTTTTCTTACTAATGGGCCGGCAGCACTAATTGTGCCACTCACACAATAATCTTTTCAAACCTTTCTCAGGCCTGCCACCGCATGGCTTGTGCGCGCAGTTTACTGTCACGTCCCCATGACATTTAAAACTACTTGCAAAGTCTTAAGCTCCCCTTTTATGAGACATAGGTCACCCCTAAGGTAGGACCTAGGTAGCCCTATGGGCAGGGTGCGGTGTAAGTAAAAGGTAGGACATGTGCCTTTATGTGTGGCATGTCCTGGTAGTGACAAACAGCCTATTTCGGATTTCACTGTTGTGAGGCCTACTCCTCTCATGAGGCTAGCATTGGGAATTCCCTTACATACTTTTAAGTGGAAATTCCTGATCAGAAAGGCATGGCGTTGCCATGTTTGCTATATTTTAGAATAGTGGTGAGGCATCCTGCTTACTGGTGTTGTTGGATTTTACATTACTATTTTAGAAATGCCACTTTTAGAAAGCAGGCATTTCTCTGTCCTCATGACTCTTTGTGCTTTGCAGCATGTCTCCAATACATGTCTGAGCTAAGTGACACCTACACTTGGTGCATACTTTCCAGACAGTCACCACACAGGAAGGGCTGGGTGTGACAGGGGATACATCTGCATTCATATGCACACTGATAGTCTTCCTGGGCTGGGAGAGGGAGAGGTAGATCACACTTTACATTTGCATAGGTTGTGTCCTGCCCTCACACAAAAGGCTGATTTACCCCTTACTGATCGTCTGGAGCCAGGGCTGGGTTGAAAGGGATTGGTGCACACTTCTAAGGGCTCCTTTGAAATCACCCCTTCATCAAAGACATGTTTAAGTATAAGTGCTGGCACTCTGACCCCATGTTTTTAGACACTGGATGGGACTTGTAACCAGACACTGCTGGCTCTAAAAACTGCACATTGCCAGAGGACTGCTGTGCTGCCAGGAGGAACCACCATTTGTACAAACTGCTATGTTGGCTGGCCAGCTGCCTGCTGACTGATGGGCTGCTGGAGGGTCTGCCACTCTGCAACTAGGACTTTTGTGCTGGCCTGCCTGCCTGCTACTCTACTTGTGCCCCAAATGTTCTCCAAGGGTTTGTTGGCTTGCCCCCTGTTTTCCTGCAATCTTAGGGCCATAAAAGATTGCACCAAACACTTGCTGTGGGACTCTTCCAGCTACAGGTCTCACCCTGGGTGCGTTATTTCACTAAGGGCGAAACCTCAGTCCAGAGTGCTTGCAGTTGTGTGTTCATTTTTACTCTGCTGTGTGGTGTCCAGGAGTCTCTGTGCCTGTCAGCTGGAGTGCACGTTCTATGGAGCAGCTCGTGTTGAGGGCTGTGCTCCCGAAGCAAGAAGCAAATGTGGAGCGATTTGTCCCCGGGGTGAGCAGCGCGTATTGAGTGAGTCCTACTTCCTCAAAAGAGCGGTGTGTGTTTCCCAGTATGTACCCTCAGCAAGGGGACCATGATGTACAACTCTAGGAAGAGAAGGGCTGTCATGTGGCACCTTCTCCCTGCCTCGAAGTAATATTGCTGGCCATTTTGAATGCCCTCAGCGAGGCCCCTCCAGCATGAGAGAAGCTGTAGACAGGGCTTGCAAGCGGCAATCACAAGAAGTCATCCCCGCTCCTGAGAGCCATGCCGAAGGCTCTCCCCGCAACGCTCCAAAGCACTGTGGGGGTCGCAGAGGAGACACCACTGCCCTGCGTTCCTACAAGGGGTGGGCTGACTTTTAAAAAATGGACTGAGCTTCACTGTGTTTTGGCAGCTTCACCGAGTGCTCACAGGCAGCTGTCTTTGATTACTCTACATGTGGGGGACCCCATCAAGGCATTCCCACTGATTTCTGCAGTGTGTGCCCCTTCCATTGGCACAGATCCTGGGAGCATTTTGAACTTCTTTAAGTATTATAGAGAGAAACCTTGATGGAGGTCCACGAGCGCGGCTGGGTACCGACGTGAGGAACTTTTCCTGGCTTCAGGAGACAGTGATTCAAAGATTACCATATCATGTGTAGTAGGCACGCAAGTGCTCCATCACCCTACTCTGTTGGTTAATGCAGTCGTTTCAGTCAGGCCATAGTGAATACAGCAACCATGCTACTAGGAGTGCAGGGGTTCCTGTGCCAATGTGTACTTTCTGTTACTGATGTGCTGTTCTGATGTATTTCAGGCCCTACGTATTTCCTGATGTATGTCGTTTTTGCCTTGCATTGTCCAGCATGAGTATTATCTGAGTAATTGCATTGGATGCTCAGTGATTTGTGTCATTTTGGTGTTGTTTTATGTAGAATATACTATATATATTATTATATAATCCCATGTGGAGCCTCTTTTGTGGTGTATACATTGCGTTGCTGTGTGAGTGTGTTGCACAAACACTTTACACATTGCTTCTGATGATGAGCCTCCCTGCACTGCACCACGCTACCAGAGGGTGAACACAGGTTATCTTTGGTGTGTAATTGACTTGCCCTGACTAGAGTGGTGGGTTCTGCCTGGCTTAGGTGCATATCCGATACAACCGGAACCCCCATTTCTAAGAGCTAGTGACTTGCCGCACTCTGATTTCTTATTAAATAATAGCCACACTCAAGTATCTATCACATCCACTTTCTTTAAAGGCTCTACTCTAGACCTCATAATTGCAACTGAAGGCAACATTAAAGCTGAGACTTCTCTCTGCCTTGGTAGGTCAGGTTAGTACATTAACCCTTTCTTTCTCCTTTCCTCTAAAGTCCTGATTTCAGGCCAACGCAAGATACCCAGAGAGTGTATCATAGAACTTAATAATATTGATCCTGACACCTCAGCTGATATTATAGTCTTATCTTGATGCCAGCCCACCAGACCAAGAAGTCAGAAGGCTAGCAAAGTAATGCTTGCAAGAATCATGTCTAAAGCAGCCCAAAAATGAAAAAGATCAAAGTCTAAAAAATCAGCCCAATGGAACTCAAAGACCTGAATAATAAAATAAAGACTTTTAGATTTATAGAGCACTTATGATGCAACAAATCTCCTCTGGTGAATCTAGCAGAACTGAGGCACGAAAGAGAAAAACAGACAACACATTTTTAAAGCAAAGTCTACCATTACCAGAAAGGAGATTGACCGTAAAAACGTTTCATGATAGAACTTAGTCCACACAACCTCTTTAGGAGGAAAATAGTGATGACTCCATAGAAAAATGTGTGAAGTCAGCAAATATTAATCACCAAGAAAAGTAGGTGTCAGCAAATATTTAACACTGAGTAAAATAGGTGTCAGCAAATATTAATCACTGAGAAAAGTAGGTGTCAGCAAATATTTATCCCGAGTAAAGTAGGTGTCAGAAAATATTAATCACCGAGTAAAGTAGGTGTCAGCAAATATCACAGAGTAAAGTAGGTGTCAGCAAATATTAATCACCAAGTAAAGGAGGTGGCAGCAAATATTATCCACTGAGAAAAGTAGGTGTCAGCAAATATTTATCACAGAGTAAAGTAGGTGTCAGCAAATATTAATCACCAAGAAAAGTAGGTGTCAGCAAATATTTAACACCGAGTAAAGTAGGTGTCAGCAAATATTAATCACTGAGAAAAGTAGGTGTCAGCAAATATTAATCACCGAGTAAAGTAGGTGTCAGAAAATATTTAGCACAGTAAAGTTGGTGTCAGCAAATATTTATCACAGAGCAAAGTAGGCATCAGCAAATATTTATCACCAAGTAAAGTAGGTGTCAGCAAATATTTATCACCGAGAAAAGTAGGTGTCAGCAAATATTTATCACCAAGTAAAGTAGGTGTCAGCAAATATTAATCACCGAGAAAAGTAGGTGTCAGCAAATATTTATCCCTGAGTAAACTGGGTGTCAGCAAATATCACTGTGTAGAGTAGGTGTCAGCAAATATTAATCACCAAGTAAAGCAGGTGTCAGCAAATATTAATCACCGGGAAAAGTAGGTGTCAGCAAAAATTTATCACAGCAAAAAGTAGGCATCAGCAAATATTTATCACCGAGTAAAGTAGGTATCAGCAAATATTAATCACCAAGTAGGTGTCAGCAAATATTAATCACCAAGTAGGTGTCAGCAAATATTATCACTGAGAAAAGTAGGTGTCAGCAAATATTGATCACCAAGTTGAGTAGGTGTCAGGAAATATTAATCACTGAGTAAAGTAGGTGTCAGCAAATATCTCCGAGTAGAGTAGGTGTCAGCAAATATTAATCACCGAGTAAAGTAGGTGTGAGCAAATGTTAATCACGGAGAAAAGTAGGTGTCAACAAATATTAATCACCGAGTAAAGAAGGTGTCAGTAAATATTAATCACTGAGAAAAGTAGGTGTCAGCAAATATTTATCACCAAGAAAAGTAGGCGTCAGCAAATACTTATCACCGAGTAAAGTAGGTGCCAGCAAATATCACCGAGTAGAGTAGGTGTCAGCAAATATTAATCACCGAGTAAAGTAGGTGTCAGCAAATATTAATCACCGAGAAAAGTAGGTGTCAGCAAATATTTATCACCGAGTAAAGTAGGTGTCAGCAAATATTAATCACCGAGAAAAGTAGGTGTCAGCAAATTTTTATCCAAGAGTAAAGTAGGTGTCAGAAAATATTTATCACCGAATAAAGTAGGTGTCAGCAAATATTAATCACTGAGAAAAGTAGGTGTCAGCAAATATTTATCACCGAGTAAAGTAGGTGTCAGCAAATATTAATCACTGAGAAAAGTAGGTGTCAGCAAATATTTATCTCCGAGTAAAGTAGGTGTCAGCAAATATTAATCACCGAGAAAAGTAGGTGTCAGCAAATATTTATCACAGAATAAAGTAGGTGTCAGCAAATATTAATCACCGAGAAAAGTAGGTGTCGGCAATTATTTATCCCTGAGTAAAGTAGGTGTCAGCAAATATTATTCACCGAGTAAAGTAGGTGTCAGAAAATATTTAGCACAGTAAAGTTGGTGTCAGCAAATATTTATCACAGAGCAAAGTAGGCATCAGCAAATATTTATCACCAAGTAAAGTAGGTGTCAGCAAATATTTATCACCGAGAAAAGTAGGTGTCAGCAAATATTTATCACCAAGTAAAGTAGGTGTCAGCAAATATTAATCACCGAGAAAAGTAGGTGTCAGCAAATTTATCCCTGAGTAAACTGGGTGTCAGCAAATATCACTATGTAGAGTAGGTGTCAGCAAATATTACTCACCAAGTAAAGCAGGTGTCAGCAAATATTAATCACCGGGAAAAGTAGGTGCCAGCAAAAATTTATCACAGAAAAAAGTAGGCATCAGCAAATATTTATCACCGAGTAAAGTAGGTATCAGCAAATATTAATCACCAAGTAGGTGTCAGCAAATATTAATCACCAAGTAGGTCTCAGCAAATATTATCACTGAGAAAAGTAGGTGTCAGCAAATATTGATCACCAAGTTGAGTAGGTGTCAGGAAATATTAATCACTGAGTAAAGTAGGTGTCAGCAAATATCTCCGAGTAGAGTAGGTGTCAGCAAATATTAATCACCGAGTAAAGTAGGTGTGAGCAAATGTTAATCACCGAGAAAAGTAGGTGTCAACAAATATTAATCACCGAGTAAAGTAGGTGTCAGTAAATATTAATCACTGAGAAAAGTAGGTGTCAGCAAATATTTATCACCAAGAAAAGTAGGCGTCAGCAAATACTTATCACCGAGTAAAGTAGGTGCCAGCAAATATCACCGAGTAGAGTAGGTGTCAGCAAATATTAATCACCGAGTAAAGTAGGTGTCAGCAAATATTTATCACCGAGTAAAGTAGGTGTCAGCAAATATTAATCACCGAGAAAAGTAGGTGTCAGCAAATTTTTATCCAAGAGTAAAGTAGGTGTCAGAAAATATTTATCACCGAATAAAGTAGGTGTCAACAAATATTAATCACTGAGAAAAGTAGGTGTCAGCAAATATTTATCACCGAGTAAAGTAGGTGTCAGCAAATATTAATCACTGAGAAAAGTAGGTGTCAGCAAATATTTATCTCCGAGTAAAGTAGGTGTTAGCAAATATTAATCACCGAGAAAAGTAGGTGTCAGCAAATATTTATCACAGAATAAAGTAGGTGTCAGCAAATATTAATCACCGAGAAAAGTAGGTGTCGGCAATTATTTATCCCTGAGTAAAGTAGGTGTCAGCAAATATTATTCACTCAGAAAAGTAGGTGTCAGCAACTACTTATCCCCGAGTAAAGTAGGTGTCAGCAAATATTTATCACCGAGTAAAGTAGGTGCCAGCAAATATTAATCACTGAGAAAAGTAGGTTTCGGCAAATATTAAGCACCAAAAAAAGTAGGTGTCAGCAAATAATAATCACCTAAAAAAGTAGTTGTCAGGAAATATTTATCCCCGAGTAAAGTAGGTGTCAGCAAATATTAATCACAGAGTAAAGTAGGTGTCAGCAAATATTAATCACCGAGAAAAGTAGGTGTTAGCAAATATTAATCACTGAAAAAAGTAGGTGTCAGCAAATATTTATCCCTGAGTAAAGTAGGTGTCAGCAAATAATAATCACCAAAAAATGTAGGTGTCAGCAAATAATTATCCCAGAGTAAAGTAGGTGTCAGCAAATATTTATCACCAAAAAAAGTAGGTGTCAGCAAATATTTATCCCTGAGTAAAGTAGGTGTCAGAAAATATTAATCACCGAGTAAAATAGGTGTCATCAATAATAAAACACCAAGAAAAGTAGGTGTCAGCAAATATTTATCCCCGAGTAAAGTAGGTGTCAGCAAATATTTATCCCCGAGTAACGTAGGTGTCAGCAAATATTTATCACAGAGTAAAGTAGGTATCAGCAAATATTTATCACCAATAAAAGTAGGTGTCAGCAAATATTTAACACTGAGTAAAGGAGGTGTCAGCAAATACTAATCACCAAAAAAGTAGGTGTCAGCAAATATTTTTCCCAAAGTAAAGTAGTTGTCAGAAAATATTAAATCATGTAACGTAGGTGTCAGCAAATATTAATCTCTGAGAAAAGTAGGTGTCAGCAAATATTAATCACCGAAAAAGTAGGTGTCAGCAAATATTAATCACCGAAAAAAGTAGGTGTCAGCAAATATTTATCCCTGAGTAAAGTAGGTGTCAGCAAATATAAATCACTGTGTAAAGTAGGTGTCAGCAAATATTAATCACTGCGAAAAGTAGGTGTCAGCAAATATTAATCACTGAAAAAAGTAGGTGTCAGCAAATATTTATCCCTGAGTAAAGTAGGTGTCAGCAAATATTAATCACTGAGAAAAGTAGGTCACAGCAAATATTTATCCCTGGGTAAGGCAGGCGTCTGCAAATATTTATACACGAGTAAAGTAGGTGTCAGCAAATATTTATCACCAAGTAAAGTAGGTGTCAGCAAATATTAATCATTGAGTAAAGTAGGTGTCATCTAATATTATTCACTGAGAAAAGTAGGTGTCAGCAAAGATTAATCACTGAAAAAAGTATGTGTCAGCAAATATTTATCCCCGAGTAAAGTAGGTGTCAGCAAATATTAATCACCGAGAAAAGTAGGTGTCAGCAAATATTTATCCCTGAGTAAGGTAGGCGTCAGCAAATATTCATCACCGAGAAAAGTAGTTATCAGCAAATATTTATCACTGAGTAAAGTAGGTGTCAGCAAATATTAATCACTGAAAAAAGTAGGTGTCAGCAAATATTTATCCCGGAGTAAAGTAGGTGTTAGCAAATATTAATCACCGAGTAAAGTAGGTGTCAGCAAACATTTATCACTGAGAAAAGTAGGTGTCAGCAAATAATTATCCCAGAGAAAAGCAGGTGTTAGCAAATATTTATCCCTGAGTAAAGTAGGTGTCAGCAAATATTAATCACTGAGTAAAGTACGTATCAGCAAATTTTAATCACCGAGAAAAGCAGGTGTTAGCAAATATCAATCACGGAAAAAAGTAGGTGTCAGCAAATATTTATCCCTGAGTAAAGTAAGTGTCAGCAAATATTTATCACCGAGAAAAGTAGGTGTCAGCAAATATTTATCACCACAATAAGTAGGTGTCAGCAAATAATCACCCAAAAAAGTAGGTGTCAGCAAATATTTATCCCCGAGTAAAGTAGGTGTCCGCAAATATTTATCACCAAAAAGAGTAGGTGTCAGCAAATATTTATCCCCAAGTAAAGTAGTTGTCAGCAAATATTAATCACCATGAAAAGTAGGTGTCAGCAAATATTAATCACTGAAAAAAGTAGGTGTCAACAAATATCAATCACCAAAAAGTAGGTGTCAGCAATTATTTATCCCCTAGTAAAGTAGGTGTCAGCAAATATTTATCACTGAGAAAAGTAGGTGACAGCAAATACTAATGACTGAAAAAGTAGGTGTCAGCAAATATTAATCACCGAAAAAGTAGGTGTCAGCAAATATTTATCCTCGAGTAAGGTAGGTGTCAGCAAGTATTTATCACTGAGAAAAGTAGGTGTCAGCAAATATTTATCACCGAGTAAAGTAGGTGTCAGAAAATATTAATCACCCAAAAAGTAGGTCAGTAAATATTTATCCCTGAGTAAAGTAGTTGTCAGCAAATATTAATCTCTGAGAAAAGTAGGTGTCAGCAAATATTAATCACCCAAAAAAGTAGGTGGCAGCCAATATTAATCACCAAAAAAGGTAGGTGTCAGCAAATATTTATCCCTGAGTAAAGTAGGTGTCAGCAAATATTTATCACCGAGTAAAGTAGGTGTCAGCAAATATTTATCACCGATAAACGTAGGTGTCAGCAAATATTTATTACTGAGTAAAGGAGGTGTCAGCAAATATTAATCACCAAAAAAGTAGGTGTCAGCAAATATTTATCCCCGAATAAAGTAGTTGTCAGCAAATATTAATCATCATGTAACGTAGGTGTCAGCAAATATTAATCTCTGAGAAAAGTAGGTTTCAGCAAATATTAATCACCGAAAAAAGTAGGTGTCAGCAAATATTAATCACTGAAATAATTAGGTGTCAGCAAATATTAATCACTGAAAAAGTAGGTGTCAGTAAATATTTATTCCCGAGTAAAGTAGGTGTCAGCAAATATTAATCACCGAGAAAAGTAGGTGTCAGAAAATATTTATCCCTGAGTAAGGTAGGCGTCAGCAAAGATTCATCACCGAGAAAAGTAGTTATCAGCAAATATTTATCACTGAGTAAAGTAGGTGTCAGCAAATATTAATCACCGAAAAAATTAGGTGTCAGCAAATATTTATCCCCGAGTAAAGTAGGTGTCAGCAAATATTAATCACCGAAAAAGTAGGTGTCAGCAAATACTTGTCCCCGAGAAAAGTAGATGTCAGCAAATAATTATCACCGAGTAAACGAGGTGTGAGCAAATATTAATCACCGAAAAAGGTAGGTGTCAGCAAATATTTATCCCTGAGTAAAGTAGGTGTCAGCAAATATTAATCACCAAGAAAAGTAGGTGTCAGCAAATATTTATCCCTGAGTAAAGTAGGTGTCAGCAAATATTTATCACTAAGAAAAGTAGGTGTCAGCAATTATTAATCACTGAAAGAGTAGGTGCCAACAAATATTTATCCTGAGTAAAGTAGGTGTCAGCAAATATTTATCAAAGAGAAAAGTAGGTGTCAGCAAATATTTATCCCGAGTAAAGTAGGTGTCAGCAAATATTAATCACTGAAAAAAGTAAGTGTCAGCAAATATTAATCACTGAAAAAAGTAGGTGTCAGCAATTGTTTATCCCAGAGTAAAGTAGGTGTCAGCAAATATTTATCACTGAGAAAAGTAGGTGTCAGCAAATATTTATCCCCGAGTAAAGTAGGTGTCAGCAAATATTAATCACTGAAAAAAGTAGTTGTCAGCAAATATTAATCACTGAAAAAAGTAGGTGTCAGCAATTATTCATACCCGAGTAAAGTAGGTGTCAGCAAGTATTAATCACCAAGAAAAGTAGGTGTCAGTAAATATTTATCCCGGAGTAAAGTAGTGTTAGCAAATATTTATACACGAGTAAAGTAGGTGTCAGCAAATATTTATACCGAGTAAAGTAGGTGTCAGCAAATATTAATCACTGAGAAAAGTAGGTGTCAGCAAATATTAATCACCACAATAAGTAGGTGTCAGCAAATATTAATCACCGAAAAAAAGTTGGTGTCAGCAATTATTTATCCCCGAGTAAAGTAGGTGTCAGCAAATATTAATCACTGTGAAAAGTAGGTGTCAGCAAATATTGATCCCCAAGTAAATTAGGTGTCAGCAAATATTTATCCCCGAGTAAAGTAGGTGTCAGCAAATATTAATCACTGAGAAGAGTAGGTGTCAGCAAATATTAATCACCCAAAAAAGTAGGTGTCAGCAAATATTAATCACCGAAAAAAGTAGGTGTCAGCAAATATTTATCCCCGAGTAAAGTAGGTGTCAGCAAATATTTATCACCAAGAAAAGTAGGTGTCAGCAAATATTTATCTCCAAGTAAAGTAGGTGTCAGCAAATATTAATCACTGAGAAAAGTAGGTGTCAGCAAATATTTATCCCCCAGTAAAGTAGGTGTCAGCAAATATTTATCACCGAGAAAAGTAGGTGTCAGCAAATATTTATCACCGAGTAAAGTAGGTGTCAGCAAATATTAATTACTGAAAAAAGTAGGTGTCAGCAAATATAAATCACTGTGTAAAGTAGGTGTCAGCAATTATTAATCACTGCAAAAAGTAGGTGTCAGCAAATATTAATCACTGAAAAAAGTAGGTGTCAGCAAATATTTATCCCTGAGTAAAGTAGGTGTCAGCAAATATTTGTCACCGAGAAAAGTAGGTGTCAGCAAATATTAATCTCTGAAAAAAATTAGGTGTCAGCAAATATTTATCCCCGAGTAAAGTAGGTGTCAGCAAATGTTTATCCCCTAGTAAAGTAGGTGTCAGCAAATATTTATCACTGAGAAAAGTAGGTGTCAGCAAATAATTATCCCAGAGTAAACTAGGTGTCAGCAAATATTTATCACCGAGTAAAGTAGGTGTTAGCAAAAATTAATCACTGAGAAAAGTAGGTGTCAGCAAATATTAATCACCCAAAAAGTAGGTGTCAGCAAATATTAATCACCGAAAAAGTAGGTGTCAG
This sequence comes from Calotriton arnoldi, assembly GCA_963921515.1. Classification (NCBI taxonomy): domain Eukaryota; kingdom Metazoa; phylum Chordata; class Amphibia; order Caudata; family Salamandridae; genus Calotriton; species Calotriton arnoldi. Next base: position 767,438 of record CAWUFW010008363.1, read on the forward strand.
CAAATATTTATCCCTGAGTAAAGTAGGTGTCAGCAAATATTAATCACTGAGTAAAGTACGTGTCAGCAAATTTTAATCACCGAGAAAAGCAGGTGTTAGTAAATATCAAACACGGAAAAAAGTAGGTGTCAGCAAATATTTATCCCTGAGTAAAGTAAGTGTCAGCAAATATTTATCATCGAGAAAAGTAGGTGTCAGCAAATATTTATCACCGAGTAAAGTAGGTGTCAGCAAATAATAATTGCAAAAACAACAGTTGATGGACAGAATGCAGAACAATGTCATACATTCACCCCAGTACAGAGATCTGGGCCTAAATCCATCGTTTTTTGCTCACCATGCCATTCCAGTTTGAACCCAGCCATATGCAAATCAGTCTTGACCCTGTGCCTCATGGGAACAGTCCAGCCCGAACTGCCAAGCCAGGTCCTCCCTGGACTGGAAACAAGCATCCTAGGACCGGTTTCGGGGTTTCACCCCTCTTCAGCCAGGATAGCTTGATTCCAGTGGCATGGAGAGCACGGGACCCACGTCTGGGCATACCCGTCCCACTCGGGGTGACAAATGCAAAAACAACAGTTGATGGACAGAATGCAGAACAATGTCATACATTCACCCCAGTACAGAGATCTGGGCCTAAATCCATCGTTTTTTGCTCACCATGCCATTCCAGTTTGAACCCAGCCATATGCAAATCAGTCTTGACCCTGTGCCTCATGGGAACAGTCCAGCCCGAACTGCCAAGCCAGGTCCTCCCTGGACTGGAAACAAGCATCCTAGGACCGGTTTCGGGGTTTCACCCCTCTTCAGCCAGGATAGCTTGATTCCAGTGGCATGGAGAGCACGGGACCCACGTCTGGGCATACCCGTCCCACTCGGGGTGACAAATGCAAAAACAACAGTTGATGGACAGAATGCAGAACAATGTCATACATTCACCCAAGTACAGAGATCTGGGCCTAAATCCATCGTTTTTTTGCTCACCATGCCATTCCAGTTTGAACCCAGCCATATGCAAATCAGTCTTGACCCTGTGCCTCATGGGAACAGTCTAGCCCGAACTGCCAAGCCAGGTCCTCCCTGGACTGGAAACAAGCATCCTAGGACCGGTTTCGGGGTTTCACCCCTCTTCAGCCAGGATAGCTTGATCCGTCCATCATCTTGTGTGTTTTGCTGTTCGCCCTATGTGGGAAGGGTATGCCCAGACGTGGGTCCCGTGCTCACTACGCCACTGGAGTCAAGCTATCCTGGCTGATGATGGCTGATAGCCAGAAACCGGTCCTAGGATGCTTGATTCCGGTCCAGGGAAGACATGGCTTGGCAGTTCGGGCTGGACTGTTCCCATGAGGCACAGGGTCAAGACTGATTTGCATATGGCCATGTCTGAACTGGGGTGGCGTGGTGAGCAAAATAACGATGGATTAAACCCAGATCTGTGACTGGGGGTGAATGTTTTGCCAATGTGCAACATTCCGTCCATCATCTTGTGTGTTTAGCAAATAATAATCACCAAAAAAGTAGGTGTCAGCAAATATTTATCCCCGAGTAAAGTAGGTGTCAGCAAATATTTATCACCAAAAAGAGTAGGTGTCAGCAAATATTTATCCCCAAGTAAAGTAGTTGTCAGCAAATATTAATCACCATGTAAAGTAGGTGTCAGCAAATATTAATCACTGAAAAAGTAGGTGTCAACAAATATCAATCACCAAAAAGTAGGTGTCAGCAATTATTTATCCCCTAGTAAAGTAGGTGTCAGCAAATATTTATCACTGAGAAAAGTAGGTGACAGCAAATACTAATGACTGAAAAAGTAGGTGTCAGCAAATATTAATCACCGAAAAAAGTAGGTGTCAGCAAATATTTATCCTTGAGTAAGGTGGGTGTCAGCAAGTATTTATCACTGAGAAAAGTAGGGGTCAGCAAATATTTATCACCGAGTAAAGTAGGTGTCAGAAAATATTAATCACCCAAAAAGTAGGTCAGTAAATATTTATCACTGAGTAAAGTAGTTGTCAGCAAATATTAATCTCTGAGAAAAGTAGGTGTCAGCAAATATTTATCACGGAGAAAATAGGTGTCAGCAAATATTAATCACCGAAAAAGGAATAGGTGTCAGCAAATATTTATCCCTGAGTAAAGTAGGTGTCAGCAAATATTTATCCCTGAGTAAAGTAGGTGTCAGCAAATATTTATTACTGAGTAAAGGAGGTGTCAGCAAATATTAATCACCAAAAAAGTAGGTGTCAGCAAATATTTATCCCCGAATAAAGTAGTTGTCAGCAAATATTAATCATCATGTAACGTAGGTGTCAGCAAATATTAATCTCTGAGAAAAGTAGGTTTCAGCAAATATTAATCACTGAAAAAAGTAGGTGTCAGCAAATATTAATCACCAAAAAAGTAGGTGTCAGCCAATATTAATCACAGAGAAAAGTAGGTGTCAGCAAATATTTATCACGGAGAAAATAGGTGTCAGCAAATATTAATCACCGAAAAAGGAATAGGTGTCAGCAAATATTTATCCCTGAGTAAAGTAGGTGTCAGCAAATATTTATCCCTGAGTAAAGTAGGTGTCAGCAAATATTTATTACTGAGTAAAGGAGGTGTCAGCAAATATTAATCACCAAAAAAAGTAGGTGTCAGCAAATATTTATCCCCGAATAAAGTAGTTGTCAGCAAATATTAATCATCATGTAACGTAGGTGTCAGCAAATATTAATCTCTGAGAAAAGTAGGTTTCAGCAAATATTAATCACCGAAAAAAGTAGGTGTCAGCAAATATTAATCACTGAAATAATTAGGTGTCAGCAAATATTAATCACTGAAAAAGTAGGTGTCAGTAAATATTTATTCCCGAGTAAAGTAGGTGTCAGCAAATATTAATCACCGAGAAAAGTAGGTGTCAGAAAATATTTATCCCTGAGTAAGGTAGGCATCAGCAAAGATTCATCACCGAGAAAAGTAGTTATCAGCAAATATTTATCACTGAGTAAAGTAGGTGTCAGCAAATATTAATCACCGAAAAAATTAGGTGTCAGCAAATATTTATCCCCGAGTAAAGTAGGTGTCAGCAAATATTAATCACTGAGTAAAGTAGGTGTCAGCAAATATTAATCACCGAAAAAGTAGGTGTCAGCAAATATTTGTCCCCGAGTAAAGTAGGTGTCAGCAAATATTTATCACGGAGAAAAGTAGGCATAAGAAAATATTTATCCCCGAGTAAAGTAGGTGTCAGCAAATATTAATCACCGAGAAAAGTAGATGTCAGCAAATAATTATCACCGAGTAAACGAGGTGTGAGCAAATATTAATCACCGAAAAAGGTAGGTGTCAGCAAATATTTATCCCTGAGTAAAGTAGGTGTCAGCAAATATTAATCATCAAGAAAAGTAGGTGTCAGCAAATATTTATCCCTGAGTAAAGTAGGTGTCAGCAAATATTTATCACTAAGAAAAGTAGGTGTCAGCAATTATTAATCACTGAAAGAGTAGGTGCCAACAAATATTTATCCTGAGTAAAGTAGGTGTCAGCAAATATTTATCAAAGAGAAAAGTAGGTGTCAGCAAATATTTATCCCGAGTAAAGTAGGTGTCAGCAAATATTAATCACTGAAAAAAGTAAGTGTCAGCAAATATTAATCACTGAAAAAAGTAGGTGTCAGCAATTATTCATACCTGAGTAAAGTAGGTGTCAGCAAGTATTAATCACCAAGAAAAGTAGGTGTCAGTAAATATTTATCCCGGAGTAAAGTAGTGTTAGCAAATATTTATACACGAGTAAAGTAGGTGTCAGCAAATATTTATACCGAGTAAAGTAGGTGTCAGCAAATATTTATCACTGAGAAAAGTAGGTGTCAGCAAATATTTATCCCCGAGTAAAGTAGGTGTCAGCAAATATTAATCACTGAAAAAAGTAGTTGTCAGCAAATATTAATCACTGAAAAAAGTAGGTGTCAGCAATTATTCATACCCGAGTAAAGTAGGTGTCAGCAAGTATTAATCACCAAGAAAAGTAGGTGTCAGTAAATATTTATCCCGGAGTAAAGTAGTGTTAGCAAATATTTATACACGAGTAAAGTAGGTGTCAGCAAATATTTATACCGAGTAAAGTAGGTGTCAGCAAATATTAATCACTGAGAAAAGTAGGTGTCAGCAAATATTAATCACCACAATAAGTAGGTGTCAGCAAATATTAATCACCGAAAAAGTTGGTGTCAGCAATTATTTATCCCGAGTAAAGTAGGTGTCAGCAAATATTAATCACTGTGAAAAGTAGGTGTCAGCAAATATTGATCCCCGAGTAAATTAGGTGTCAGCAAATATTTATCCCCGAGTAAAGTAGGTGTCAGCAAATATTAATCACTGAGAAAAGTAGGTGTCAGCAAATATTAATCACCCAAAAAAGTAGGTGTCAGCAAATATTAATCACCGAAAAAAGTAGGTGTCAGCAAATATTTATCCCCGAGTAAAGTAGGTGTCAGCAAATATTTATCACCAAGAAAAGTAGGTGTCAGCAAATATTTATCTCCAAGTAAAGTAGGTGTCAGCAAATATTAATCACTGAGAAAAGTAGGTGTCAGCAAATATTTATCCCCCAGTAAAGTAGGTGTCAGCAAATATTTATCACCGAGAAAAGTAGGTGTCAGCAAATATTTATCACCGAGTAAAGTAGGTGTCAGCAAATATTAATTACTGAAAAAAGTAGGTGTCAGCAAATATTTATCTCCGAGTAAAGTAGGTGTCAGCAAATATAAATCACTGTGTAAAGTAGGTGTCAGCAAATATTAATCACTGCAAAAAGTAGGTGTCAGCAAATATTAATCACTGAAAAAGTAGGTGTCAGCAAATATTTATCCCTGAGTAAAGTAGGTGTCAGCAAATATTTGTCACCGAGAAAAGTAGGTGTCAGCAAATATTAATCACCGAAAAAAATTAGGTGTCAGCAAATATTTATCCCCGAGTAAAGTAGGTGTCAGCAAATGTTTATCCCCTAGTAAAGTAGGTGTCAGCAAATATTTATCACTGAGAAAAGTAGGTGTCAGCAAATAATTATCCCAGAGTAAACTAGGTGTCAGCAAATATTTATCACCGAGTAAAGTAGGTGTTAGCAAAAATTAATCACTGAGAAAAGTAGGTGTCAGCAAATATTAATCACCCAAAAAGTAGGTGTCAGCAAATATTAATCACCGAAAAAAGTAGGTGTCAGCAAATATTTATCCCTGAGTAAAGTAGGTGTCAGCAAATATTAATCACTGAGTAAAGTACGTGTCAGCAAATTTTAATCACCGAGAAAAGCAGGTGTTAGTAAATATCAAACACGGAAAAAAGTAGGTGTCAGCAAATATTTATCCCTGAGTAAAGTAAGTGTCAGCAAATATTTATCATCGAGAAAAGTAGGTGTCAGCAAATATTTATCACCGAGTAAAGTAGGTGTCAGCAAATAATAATTGCAAAAACAACAGTTGAGGGACAGAATGCAGAACAATGTCATACATTCACCCCAGTACAGAGATCTGGGCCTAAATCCATCGTTTTTGCTCACCATGCCATTCCAGTTTGAACCCAGCCATATGCAAATCAGTCTTGACCCTGTGCCTCATGGGAACAGTCCAGCCCGAACTGCCAAGCCAGGTCCTCCCTGGACTGGAAACAAGCATCCTAGGACCGGTTTCGGGTTTCACCCTCTTCAGCCAGGATAGCTTGATTCCAGTGGCATGGAGAGCACGGGACCCACGTCTGGGCATACCCGTCCCACTCGGGGTGACAAATGCAAAAACAACAGTTGATGGACAGAGTGCAGAACAATGTCATACATTCACCCCAGTACAGAGATCTGGGCCTAAATCCATCGTTTTTTGCTCACCATGCCATTCCAGTTTGAACCCAGCCATATGCAAATCAGTCTTGACCCTGTGCCTCATGGGAACAGTCCAGCCCGAACTGCCAAGCCAGGTCCTCCCTGGACTGGAAACAAGCATCCTAGGACCGGTTTCGGGGTTTCACCCCTCTTCAGCCAGGATAGCTTGATTCCAGTGGCATGGAGAGCACGGGACCCACGTCTGGGCATACCCGTCCCACTCGGGGTGACAAATGCAAAAACAACAGTTGATGGACAGAATGCAGAACAATGTCATACATTCACCCAAGTACAGAGATCTGGGCCTAAATCCATCGTTTTTTTGCTCACCATGCCATTCCAGTTTGAACCCAGCCATATGCAAATCAGTCTTGACCCTGTGCCTCATGGGAACAGTCCAGCCCGAACTGCCAAGCCAGGTCCTCCCTGGACTGGAAACAAGCATCCTAGGACCGGTTTCGGGGTTTCACCCCTCTTCAGCCAGGATAGCTTGATCCGTCCATCATCTTGTGTGTTTTGCTGTTCGCCCTATGTGGGAAGGGTATGCCCAGACGTGGGTCCCGTGCTCACTACGCCACTGGAGTCAAGCTATCCTGGCTGATGATGGCTGATAGCCAGAAACCGGTCCTAGGATGCTTGATTCCGGTCCAGGGAAGACATGGCTTGGCAGTTCGGGCTGGACTGTTCCCATGAGGCACAGGGTCAAGACTGATTTGCATATGGCCATGTCTGAACTGGGGTGGCGTGGTGAGCAAAATAACGATGGATTAAACCCAGATCTGTGACTGGGGGTGAATGTTTTGCCAATGTGCAACATTCCGTCCATCATCTTGTGTGTTTAGCAAATAATAATCACCCAAAAAAGTAGGTGTCAGCAAATATTTATCCCCGAGTAAAGTAGGTGTCAGCAAATATTTATCACCAAAAAGAGTAGGTGTCAGCAAATATTTATCCCCAAGTAAAGTAGTTGTCAGCAAATATTAATCACCATGTAAAGTAGGTGTCAGCAAATATTAATCACTGAAAAAAGTAGGTGTCAACAAATATCAATCACCAAAAAGTAGGTGTCAGCAATTATTTATCCCCTAGTAAAGTAGGTGTCAGCAAATATTTATCACTGAGAAAAGTAGGTGACAGCAAATACTAATGACTGAAAAAGTAGGTGTCAGCAAATATTAATCACCGAAAAAAGTAGGTGTCAGCAAATATTTATCCTTGAGTAAGGTGGGTGTCAGCAAGTATTTATCACTGAGAAAAGTAGGGGTCAGCAAATATTTATCACCGAGTAAAGTAGGTGTCAGAAAATATTAATCACCCAAAAAGTAGGTCAGTAAATATTTATCACTGAGTAAAGTAGTTGTCAGCAAATATTAATCTCTGAGAAAAGTAGGTGTCAGCAAATATTTATCACGGAGAAAATAGGTGTCAGCAAATATTAATCACCGAAAAAGGAATAGGTGTCAGCAAATATTTATCCCTGAGTAAAGTAGGTGTCAGCAAATATTTATCCCTGAGTAAAGTAGGTGTCAGCAAATATTTATTACTGAGTAAAGGAGGTGTCAGCAAATATTAATCACCAAAAAAAGTAGGTGTCAGCAAATATTTATCCCCGAATAAAGTAGTTGTCAGCAAATATTAATCATCATGTAACGTAGGTGTCAGCAAATATTAATCTCTGAGAAAAGTAGGTTTCAGCAAATATTAATCACTGAAAAAAGTAGGTGTCAGCAAATATTAATCACCAAAAAAGTAGGTGTCAGCCAATATTAATCACAGAGAAAAGTAGGTGTCAGCAAATATTTATCACGGAGAAAATAGGTGTCAGCAAATATTAATCACCGAAAAAGGAATAGGTGTCAGCAAATATTTATCCCTGAGTAAAGTAGGTGTCAGCAAATATTTATCCCTGAGTAAAGTAGGTGTCAGCAAATATTTATTACTGAGTAAAGGAGGTGTCAGCAAATATTAATCACCAAAAAAGTAGGTGTCAGCAAATATTTATCCCCGAATAAAGTAGTTGTCAGCAAATATTAATCATCATGTAACGTAGGTGTCAGCAAACATTAATCTCTGAGAACAGTAGGTTTCAGCAAATATTAATCACCGAAAAAAGTAGGTGTCAGCAAATATTAATCACTGAAATAATTAGGTGTCAGCAAATATTAATCACTGAAAAAAGTAGGTGTCAGTAAATATTTATTCCCGAGTAAAGTAGGTGTCAGCAAATATTAATCACCGAGAAAAGTAGGTGTCAGAAAATATTTATCCCTGAGTAAGGTAGGCATCAGCAAAGATTCATCACCGAGAAAAGTAGTTATCAGCAAATATTTATCACTGAGTAAAGTAGGTGTCAGCAAATATTAATCACCGAAAAAATTAGGTGTCAGCAAATATTTATCCCGAGTAAAGTAGGTGTCAGCAAATATTAATCACTGAGTAAAGTAGGTGTCAGCAAATATTAATCACCGAAAAAGTAGGTGTCAGCAAATATTTGTCCCCGAGTAAAGTAGGTGTCAGCAAATATTTATCACGGAGAAAAGTAGGCATAAGAAAATATTTATCCCGAGTAAAGTAGGTGTCAGCAAATATTAATCACCGAGAAAAGTAGATGTCAGCAAATAATTATCACCGAGTAAACGAGGTGTGAGCAAATATTAATCACCGAAAAAGGTAGGTGTCAGCAAATATTTATCCCTGAGTAAAGTAGGTGTCAGCAAATATTAATCACCAAGAAAAGTAGGTGTCAGCAAATATTTATCCCTGAGTAAAGTAGGTGTCAGCAAATATTTATCACTAAGAAAAGTAGGTGTCAGCAATTATTAATCACTGAAAGAGTAGGTGCCAACAAATATTTATCCTGAGTAAAGTAGGTGTCAGCAAATATTTATCAAAGAGAAAAGTAGGTGTCAGCAAATATTTATCCCCGAGTAAAGTAGGTGTCAGCAAATATTAATCACTGAAAAAAGTAAGTGTCAGCAAATATTAATCACTGAAAAAAGTAGGTGTCAGCAATTATTCATACCTGAGTAAAGTAGGTGTCAGCAAGTATTAATCACCAAGAAAAGTAGGTGTCAGTAAATATTTATCCCGGAGTAAAGTAGTGTTAGCAAATATTTATACACGAGTAAAGTAGGTGTCAGCAAATATTTATACCGAGTAAAGTAGGTGTCAGCAAATATTTATCACTGAGAAAAGTAGGTGTCAGCAAATATTTATCCCCGAGTAAAGTAGGTGTCAGCAAATATTAATCACTGAAAAAAGTAGTTGTCAGCAAATATTAATCACTGAAAAAGTAGGTGTCAGCAATTATTCATACCCGAGTAAAGTAGGTGTCAGCAAGTATTAATCACCAAGAAAAGTAGGTGTCAGTAAATATTTATCCCGGAGTAAAGTAGTGTTAGCAAATATTTATACACGAGTAAAGTAGGTGTCAGCAAATATTTATACCGAGTAAAGTAGGTGTCAGCAAATATTAATCACTGAGAAAAGTAGGTGTCAGCAAATATTAATCACCACAATAAGTAGGTGTCAGCAAATATTAATCACCGAAAAAAGTTGGTGTCAGCAATTATTTATCCCCGAGTAAAGTAGGTGTCAGCAAATATTAATCACTGTGAAAAGTAGGTGTCAGCAAATATTGATCCCCGAGTAAATTAGGTGTCAGCAAATATTTATCCCCGAGTAAAGTAGGTGTCAGCAAATATTAATCACTGAGAAAAGTAGGTGTCAGCAAATATTAATCACCCAAAAAAGTAGGTGTCAGCAAATATTAATCACTGAAAAAAGTAGGTGTCAGCAAATATTTTTCCCCGAGTAAAGTAGGTGTCAGCAAATATTTATCACCAAGAAAAGTAGGTGTCAGCAAATATTTATCTCCAAGTAAAGTAGGTGTCAGCAAATATTAATCACTGAGAAAAGTAGGTGTCAGCAAATATTTATCCCCCAGTAAAGTAGGTGTCAGCAAATATTTATCACCGAGAAAAGTAGGTGTCAGCAAATATTTATCACCGAGTAAAGTAGGTGTCAGCAAATATTAATTACTGAAAAAAGTAGGTGTCAGCAAATATTTATCTCCGAGTAAAGTAGGTGTCAGCAAATATAAATCACTGTGTAAAGTAGGTGTCAGCAAATATTAATCACTGCAAAAAGTAGGTGTCAGCAAATATTAATCACTGAAAAAAGTAGGTGTCAGCAAATATTTATCCCTGAGTAAAGTAGGTGTCAGCAAATATTTGTCACCGAGAAAAGTAGGTGTCAGCAAATATTAATCACCGAAAAAATTAGGTGTCAGCAAATATTTATCCCCGAGTAAAGTAGGTGTCAGCAAATGTTTATCCCCTAGTAAAGTAGGTGTCAGCAAATATTTATCACTGAGAAAAGTAGGTGTCAGCAAATAATTATCCCAGAGTAAACTAGGTGTCAGCAAATATTTATCACCGAGTAAAGTAGGTGTTAGCAAAAATTAATCACTGAGAAAAGTAGGTGTCAGCAAATATTAATCACCCAAAAAGTAGGTGTCAGCAAATATTAATCACCGAAAAAAGTAGGTGTCAGCAAATATTTATCCCTGAGTAAAGTAGGTGTCAGCAAATATTAATCACTGAGTAAAGTACGTGTCAGCAAATTTTAATCACCGAGAAAAGCAGGTGTTAGTAAATATCAAACACGGAAAAAAGTAGGTGTCAGCAAATATTTATCCCTGAGTAAAGTAAGTGTCAGCAAATATTTATCATCGAGAAAAGTAGGTGTCAGCAAATATTTATCACCGAGTAAAGTAGGTGTCAGCAAATAATAATTGCAAAAACAACAGTTGAGGGACAGAATGCAGAACAATGTCATACATTCACCCCAGTACAGAGATCTGGGCCTAAATCCATCGTTTTTTGCTCACCATGCCATTCCAGTTTGAACCCAGCCATATGCAAATCAGTCTTGACCCTGTGCCTCATGGGAACAGTCCAGCCCGAACTGCCAAGCCAGGTCCTCCCTGGACTGGAAACAAGCATCCTAGGACCGGTTTCGGGGTTTCACCCCTCTTCAGCCAGGATAGCTTGATTCCAGTGGCATGGAGAGCACGGGACCCACGTCTGGGCATACCCGTCCCACTCGGGGTGACAAATGCAAAAACAACAGTTGATGGACAGAATGCAGAACAATGTCATACATTCACCCCAGTACAGAGATCTGGGCCTAAATCCATCGTTTTTTGCTCACCATGCCATTCCAGTTTGAACCCAGCCATATGCAAATCAGTCTTGACCCTGTGCCTCATGGGAACAGTCCAGCCCGAACTGCCAAGCCAGGTCCTCCCTGGACTGGAAACAAGCATCCTAGGACCGGTTTCGGGGTTTCACCCCTCTTCAGCCAGGATAGCTTGATTCCAGTGGCATGGAGAGCACGGGACCCACGTCTGGGCATACCCGTCCCACTCGGGGTGACAAATGCAAAAACAACAGTTGATGGACAGAATGCAGAACAATGTCATACATTCACCCAAGTACAGAGATCTGGGCCTAAATCCATCGTTTTTTTGCTCACCATGCCATTCCAGTTTGAACCCAGCCATATGCAAATCAGTCTTGACCCTGTGCCTCATGGGAACAGTCCAGCCCGAACTGCCAAGCCAGGTCCTCCCTGGACTGGAAACAAGCATCCTAGGACCGGTTTCGAGGTTTCACCCCTCTTCAGCCAGGATAGCTTGATCCGTCCATCATCTTGTGTGTTTTGCTGTTCGCCCTATGTGGGAAGGGTATGCCCAGACGTGGGTCCCGTGCTCACTACGCCACTGGAGTCAAGCTATCCTGGCTGATGATGGCTGATAGCCAGAAACCGGTCCTAGGATGCTTGATTCCGGTCCAGGGAAGACATGGCTTGGCAGTTCGGGCTGGACTGTTCCCATGAGGCACAGGGTCAAGACTGATTTGCATATGGCCATGTCTGAACTGGGGTGGCGTGGTGAGCAAAATAACGATGGATTAAACCCAGATCTGTGACTGGGGGTGAATGTTTTGCCAATGTGCAACATTCCGTCCATCATCTTGTGTGTTTAGCAAATAATAATCACCAAAAAAAGTAGGTGTCAGCAAATATTTATCCCCGAGTAAAGTAGGTGTCAGCAAATATTTATCACCAAAAAGAGTAGGTGTCAGCAAATATTTATCCCCAAGTAAAGTAGTTGTCAGCAAATATTAATCACCATGTAAAGTAGGTGTCAGCAAATATTAATCACTGAAAAAAGTAGGTGTCAACAAATATCAATCACCAAAAAGTAGGTGTCAGCAATTATTTATCCCCTAGTAAAGTAGGTGTCAGCAAATATTTATCACTGAGAAAAGTAGGTGACAGCAAATACTAATGACTGAAAAAGTAGGTGTCAGCAAATATTAATCACCGAAAAAAGTAGGTGTCAGCAAATATTTATCCTTGAGTAAGGTGGGTGTCAGCAAGTATTTATCACTGAGAAAAGTAGGGGTCAGCAAATATTTATCACCGAGTAAAGTAGGTGTCAGAAAATATTAATCACCCAAAAAAGTAGGTCAGTAAATATTTATCACTGAGTAAAGTAGTTGTCAGCAAATATTAATCTCTGAGAAAAGTAGGTGTCAGCAAATATTTATCACGGAGAAAATAGGTGTCAGCAAATATTAATCACCGAAAAAGGAATAGGTGTCAGCAAATATTTATCCCTGAGTAAAGTAGGTGTCAGCAAATATTTATCCCTGAGTAAAGTAGGTGTCAGCAAATATTTATTACTGAGTAAAGGAGGTGTCAGCAAATATTAATCACCAAAAAAGTAGGTGTCAGCAAATATTTATCCCCGAATAAAGTAGTTGTCAGCAAATATTAATCATCATGTAACGTAGGTGTCAGCAAATATTAATCTCTGAGAAAAGTAGGTTTCAGCAAATATTAATCACTGAAAAAAGTAGGTGTCAGCAAATATTAATCACCAAAAAAGTAGGTGTCAGCCAATATTAATCACAGAGAAAAGTAGGTGTCAGCAAATATTTATCACGGAGAAAATAGGTGTCAGCAAATATTAATCACCAAAAAGGAATAGGTGTCAGCAAATATTTATCCCTGAGTAAAGTAGGTGTCAGCAAATATTTATCCCTGAGTAAAGTAGGTGTCAGCAAATATTTATTACTGAGTAAAGGAGGTGTCAGCAAATATTAATCACCAAAAAAGTAGGTGTCAGCAAATATTTATCCCCGAATAAAGTAGTTGTCAGCAAATATTAATCATCATGTAACGTAGGTGTCAGCAAATATTAATCTCTGAGAAAAGTAGGTTTCAGCAAATATTAATCACAGAAAAAAGTAGGTGTCGGCAAATATTAATCACTGAAATAATTAGGTGTCAGCAAATATTAATCACTGAAAAAAGTAGGTGTCAGTAAATATTTATTCCCGAGTAAAGTAGGTGTCAGCAAATATTAATCACCGAGAAAAGTAGGTGTCAGAAAATATTTATCCCTGAGTAAGGTAGGCATCAGCAAAGATTCATCACCGAGAAAAGTAGTTATCAGCAAATATTTATCACTGAGTAAAGTAGGTGTCAGCAAATATTAATCACCGAAAAAATTAGGTGTCAGCAAATATTTATCCCCGAGTAAAGTAGGTGTCAGCAAATATTAATCACCGAGTAAAGTAGGTGTCAGCAAATATTAATCACCGAAAAAGTAGGTGTCAGCAAATATTTGTCCCCGAGTAAAGTAGGTGTCAGCAAATATTTATCACGGAGAAAAGTAGGCATAAGAAAATATTTATCCCCGAGTAAAGTAGGTGTCAGCAAATATTAATCACCGAGAAAAGTAGATGTCAGCAAATAATTATCACCGAGCAAACGAGGTGTGAGCAAATATTAATCACCGAAAAAAGTAGGTGTCAGCAAATATTTATCCCTGAGTAAAGTAGGTGTCAGCAAATATTAATCACCAAGAAAAGTAGGTGTCAGCAAATATTTATCCCTGAGTAAAGTAGGTGTCAGCAAATATTTATCACCAAGAAAAGTAGGTGTCAGCAATTATTAATCACTGAAAGAGTAGGTGCCAACAAATATTTATCCTGAGTAAAGTAGGTGTCAGCAAATATTTATCACTGAGAAAAGTAGGTGTCAGCAAATATTTATCCCCGAGTAAAGTAGGTGTCAGCAAATATTAATCACTGAAAAAAGTAAGTGTCAGCAAATATTAATCACTGAAAAAAGTAGGTGTCAGCAATTGTTTATCCCAGAGTAAAGTAGGTGTCAGCAAATATTTATCACTGAGAAAAGTAGGTGTCAGCAAATATTTATCCCCGAGTAAAGTAGGTGTCAGCAAATATTAATCACTGAAAAAAGTAGTTGTCAACAAATATTAATCACTGAAAAAAGTAGGTGTCAGCAATTATTCATACCCGAGTAAAGTAGGTGTCAGCAAGTATTAATCACCAAGAAAAGTAGGTGTCAGTAAATATTTATCCCCGAGTAAAGTAGTGTTAGCAAATATTTATACATGAGTAAAGTAGGTGTCAGCAAATATTTATACCGAGTAAATTAGGTGTCAGCAAATATTAATCACCAAAATAAGTAGGTGTCAGCAAATATTAATCACCGAAAAAAAGTTGGTGTCAGCAATTATTTATCCCCGAGTAAAGTAGGTGTCAGCAAATATTAATCACTGTGAAAAGTAGGTGTCAGCAAATATTGATCCCCGGGTAAATTAGGGGTCAGCAAATATTTATCCCTGAGTAAAGTAGGTGTCAGCAAATATTAATCACTGAGAAAAGTAGGTGTCAGCAAATATTAATCACCAAAAAAGTAGGTGTCAGCAAATATTAATCACCGAAAAAAGTAGTTGTCAGCAAATATTTATCCCCGAGTAAAGTAGGTGTCAGCAAATATTTATCACCGAGAAAAGTAGGTGTCAGCAAATATTTATCTCCAATTAAAGTAGGTGTCAGCAAATATTAATCACTGAGAAAAGTAGGTGTCAGCAAATATTTATCCCCAAGTAAAGTAGGTGTCAGCAAATATTTATCACCGAGAAAAGTAGGTGTCAGCAAATATTTATCACCGAGTAAAGTAGGTGTCAGCAAATATTAATTACTGAAAAAAGTAGGTGTCAGCAAATATTTATCCCCGAGTAAAGTAGGTGTCAGCAAATATTTATCACTGAGAATAGTAGGTGTCAGCAAATATTAATCACTGAAAAAAGTAGGTGTCAGCAAATATTTATCACTGAGAAAAGTAGGGGTCAGCAAATATTTATCTCCGAGTAAAGTAGGTGTCAGCAAATATAAATCACTGTGTAAAGTAGGTGTCAGCAAATATTAATCACTGCAAAAAGTAGGTGTCAGCAAATATTAATCACTGAAAAAAGTAGGTGTCAGCAAATATTTATCCCTGAGTAAAGTAGGTGTCAGCAAATATTTGTCACCGAGAAAAGTAGGTGTCAGCAAATATTAATCACTGAAAAAAATTAGGTGTCAGCAAATATTTATCCCCGAGTAAAGTAGGTGTCAGCAAATGTTTATCCCCTAGTAACGTAGGTGTCAGCAAATATTTATCACTGAGTAAAGTAGGTGTCAGCAAATATTTATCACCGATAAAAGTAGGTGTCAGCAAATATTTATCACTGAGTATAGGAGGTGTCAGCAAATACTAATCACCAAAATTAGGTGTCAGCAAATATTTATCCCCGAGTAATGTAGGTGTCAGCAAATATTAATCTCTGAGAAAAGTAGGTGTCAGCAAATATTAATCACCCAAAAAGTAGGTGTCAGCAAATAATAATCACCGAAAAAAGTAGGTGTCAGCAAATATTTATCCCTGAGTAAAGTAGGTGTCAGCAAATATAAATCACTGTGTAAAGTAGGTGTCAGCAAATATTAATCACTGCGAAAAGTAGGTGTCAGCAAATATTAATCACTAAAAAAAGTAGGTGTCAGCAAATATTTATCCCTGAGTAAAGTAGGTGTCAGCAAATATTAATCACTGAGAAAAGTAGGTGTCAGCAAATATTTATCCCTGAGTAAGGCAGGCGTCTGCAAATATTTATACACGAGTAAAGTAGGTGTCAGCAAATATTTATCACCAAGTAAAGTAGGTGTCAGCAAATAATAATCACTGAGTAAAGTAGGTGTCAGCAAATATTATTCATTGAGAAAAGTAGGTGTCAGCAAATATTAATCACTGAAAAAAGTATGTCAGCAAATATTTATCCCCGAGTAAAGTAGGTGTCAGCAAATATTAATCACCGAGAAAAGTAGGTGTCAGCAAATATTTATCCCTGAGTAAGTTAGGCATCAGCAAATATTCATCACTGAGAAAAGTAGTTATCACCAAATATTTATCACCAAGTAAAGTAGGTGTCAGCAAATATTAATCACTGAAAAAGTAGGTGTCAGCAAATATTTATCCCCGAGTAAAGAAGGTGTTAGCAAATATTAATCACCGAGTAAAGTAGGTGTCAGCAAATATTTATCACTGAGAAAAGTAGGTGTCAGCAAATAATTATCCCCGAGTAAACCAGGTGTCAGCAAATATTTATCCCTGAGTAAAGTAGGTGTCAGCAAATATTAATCACCGAAAAAAGTAGGTGTCAGCAAATATTTATCCCTGAGTAAAGTAGGTGTCAGCAAATATTAATCACTGAGTAAAGTAGGTGTCAGCAAATTTAAATCACCGAGAAAAGCAGGTGTTAGCAAATATCAATCACCGAAATATGTAGGTGTCAGCAAATATTTATCCCTGAGTAAAGTAAGTGTCAGCAAATATTTATCACCGAGAAAAGTAGGTGTCAGCAAATATTTATCACCGAGTAAAGTAGGTGTCAGCAAATAATAATCACCCAAAAAAGTAGGTGTCAGCAAATATTTATCCCCGAGTAAAGTAGGTGTCAGCAAATGTTTATCCCCTAGTAAAGTAGGTGTCAGCAAATATTTATCACTGAGAAAAGTAGGTGTCAGCAAATAATTATCCCAGAGTAAACTAGGTGTCAGCAAATATTTATCACCGAGTAAAGTAGGTGTTAGCAAAAATTAATCACTGAGAAAAGTAGGTGTCAGCAAATATTAATCACCCAAAAAGTAGGTGTCAGCAAATATTAATCACCGAAAAAAGTAGGTGTCAGCAAATATTTATCCCTGAGTAAAGTAGGTGTCAGCAAATATTAATCACTGAGTAAAGTACGTGTCAGCAAATTTTAATCACCAAGAAAAGCAGGTGTTAGTAAATATCAAACACGGAAAAAAGTAGGTGTCAGCAAATATTTATCCCTGAGTAAAGTAAGTGTCAGCAAATATTTATCATCGAGAAAAGTAGGTGTCAGCAAATATTTATCACCGAGTAAAGTAGGTGTCAGCAAATAATAATTGCAAAAACAACAGTTGAGGGACAGAATGCAGAACAATGTCATACATTCACCCCAGTACAGAGATCTGGGCCTAAATCCATCGTTTTTTGCTCACCATGCCATTCCAGTTTGAACCCAGCCATATGCAAATCAGTCTTGACCCTGTGCCTCATGGGAACAGTCCAGCCCGAACTGCCAAGCCAGGTCCTCCCTGGACTGAAACAAGCATCCTAGGACCGGTTTCGAGGTTTCACCCCTCTTCAGCCAGGATAGCTTGATTCCAGTGGCATGGAGAGCACGGGACCCACGTCTGGGCATACCCGTCCCACTCGGGGTGACAAATGCAAAAACAACAGTTGATGGACAGAATGCAGAACAATGTCATACATTCACCCCAGTACAGAGATCTGGGCCTAAATCCATCGTTTTTTGCTCACCATGCCATTCCAGTTTGAACCCAGCCATATGCAAATCAGTCTTGACCCTGTGCCTCATGGGAACAGTCCAGCCCGAACTGCCAAGCCAGGTCCTCCCTGGACTGGAAACAAGCATCCTAGGACCGGTTTCGGGGTTTCACCCCTCTTCAGCCAGGATAGCTTGATTCCAGTGGCATGGAGAGCACGGGACCCACGTCTGGGCATACCCGTCCCACTCGGGGTGACAAATGCAAAAACAACAGTTGATGGACAGAATGCAGAACAATGTCATACATTCACCCAAGTACAGAGATCTGGGCCTAAATCCATCGTTTTTTTGCTCACCATGCCATTCCAGTTTGAACCCAGCCATATGCAAATCAGTCTTGACCCTGTGCCTCATGGGAACAGTCCAGCCCGAACTGCCAAGCCAGGTCCTCCCTGGACTGGAAACAAGCATCCTAGGACCGGTTTCGGGGTTTCACCCCTCTTCAGCCAGGATAGCTTGATCCGTCCATCATCTTGTGTGTTTTGCTGTTCGCCCTATGTGGGAAGGGTATGCCCAGACGTGGGTCCCATGCTCACTACGCCACTGGAGTCAAGCTATCCTGGCTGATGATGGCTGATAGCCAGAAACCGGTCCTAGGATGCTTGATTCCGGTCCAGGGAAGACATGGCTTGGCAGTTCGGGCTGGACTGTTCCCATGAGGCACAGGGTCAAGACTGATTTGCAAATGGCCATGTCTGAACTGGGGTGGCGTGGTGAGCAAAATAACGATGGATTAAACCCAGATCTGTGACTGGGGGTGAATGTTTTGCCAATGTGCAACATTCCGTCCATCATCTTGTGTGTTTAGCAAATAATAATCACCAAAAAAAGTAGGTGTCAGCAAATATTTATCCCCGAGTAAAGTAGGTGTCAGCAAATATTTATCACCAAAAAGAGTAGGTGTCAGCAAATATTTATCCCCAAGTAAAGTAGTTGTCAGCAAATATTAATCACCATGTAAAGTAGGTGTCAGCAAATATTAATCACTGAAAAAAGTAGGTGTCAACAAATATCAATCACCAAAAAGTAGGTGTCAGCAATTATTTATCCCCTAGTAAAGTAGGTGTCAGCAAATATTTATCACTGAGAAAAGTAGGTGACAGCAAATACTAATGACTGAAAAAGTAGGTGTCAGCAAATATTAATCACCGAAAAAGTAGGTGTCAGCAAATATTTATCCTTGAGTAAGGTGGGTGTCAGCAAGTATTTATCACTGAGAAAAGTAGGGGTCAGCAAATATTTATCACCGAGTAAAGTAGGTGTCAGAAAATATTAATCACCCAAAAAAGTAGGTCAGTAAATATTTATCACTGAGTAAAGTAGTTGTCAGCAAATATTAATCTCTGAGAAAAGTAGGTGTCAGCAAATATTTATCACGGAGAAAATAGGTGTCAGCAAATATTAATCACCGAAAAAGGAATAGGTGTCAGCAAATATTTATCCCTGAGTAAAGTAGGTGTCAGCAAATATTTATCCCTGAGTAAAGTAGGTGTCAGCAAATATTTATTACTGAGTAAAGGAGGTGTCAGCAAATATTAATCACCAAAAAAGTAGGTGTCAGCAAATATTTATCCCCGAATAAAGTAGTTGTCAGCAAATATTAATCATCATGTAACGTAGGTGTCAGCAAATATTAATCTCTGAGAAAAGTAGGTTTCAGCAAATATTAATCACTGAAAAAAGTAGGTGTCAGCAAATATTAATCACCAAAAAAAGTAGGTGTCAGCCAATATTAATCACAGAGAAAAGTAGGTGTCAGCAAATATTTATCACGGAGAAAATAGGTGTCAGCAAATATTAATCACCGAAAAAGGAATAGGTGTCAGCAAATATTTATCCCTGAGTAAAGTAGGTGTCAGCAAATATTTATCCCTGAGTAAAGTAGGTGTCAGCAAATATTTATTACTGAGTAAAGGAGGTGTCAGCAAATATTAATCACCAAAAAAAGTAGGTGTCAGCAAATATTTATCCCCGAATAAAGTAGTTGTCAGCAAATATTAATCATCATGTAACGTAGGTGTCAGCAAATATTAATCTCTGAGAAAAGTAGGTTTCAGCAAATATTAATCACCGAAAAAGTAGGTGTCAGCAAATATTAATCACTGAAATAATTAGGTGTCAGCAAATATTAATCACTGAAAAAGTAGGTGTCAGTAAATATTTATTCCCGAGTAAAGTAGGTGTCAGCAAATATTAATCACTGAGAAAAGTAGGTGTCAGAAAATATTTATCCCTGAGTAAGGTAGGCATCAGCAAAGATTCATCACCGAGAAAAGTAGTTATCAGCAAATATTTATCACTGAGTATAGTAGGTGTCAGCAAATATTAATCACCGAAAAAATTAGGTGTCAGCAAATATTTATCCCCGAGTAAAGTAGGTGTCAGCAAATATTAATCACTGAGTAAAGTAGGTGTCAGCAAATATTAATCACCGAAAAAGTAGGTGTCAGCAAATATTTGTCCCCGAGTAAAGTAGGTGTCAGCAAATATTTATCACGGAGAAAAGTAGGCATAAGAAAATATTTATCCCCGAGTAAAGTAGGTGTCAGCAAATATTAATCACCGAGAAAAGTAGATGTCAGCAAATAATTATCACCGAGTAAACGAGGTGTGAGCAAATATTAATCACCGAAAAAGGTAGGTGTCAGCAAATATTTATCCCTGAGTAAAGTAGGTGTCAGCAAATATTAATCACCAAGAAAAGTAGGTGTCAGCAAATATTTATCCCTGAGTAAAGTAGGTGTCAGCAAATATTTATCACTAAGAAAAGTAGGTGTCAGCAATTATTAATCACTGAAAGAGTAGGTGCCAACAAATATTTATCCTGAGTAAAGTAGGTGTCAGCAAATATTTATCAAAGAGAAAAGTAGGTGTCAGCAAATATTTATCCCGAGTAAAGTAGGTGTCAGCAAATATTAATCACTGAAAAAGTAGGTGTCAGCAATTATTCATACCTGAGTAAAGTAGGTGTCAGCAAGTATTAATCACCAAGAAAAGTAGGTGTCAGTAAATATTTATCCCGGAGTAAAGTAGTGTTAGCAAATATTTATACACGAGTAAAGTAGGTGTCAGCAAATATTTATACAGAGTAAAGTAGGTGTCAGCAAATATTTATCACTGAGAAAAGTAGGTGTCAGCAAATATTTATCCCCGAGTAAAGTAGGTGTCAGCAAATATTAATCACTGAAAAAAGTAGTTGTCAGCAAATATTAATCACTGAAAAAAGTAGGTGTCAGCAATTATTAATACCCGAGTAAAGTAGGTGTCAGCAAGTATTAATCACCAAGAAAAGTAGGTGTCAGTAAATATTTATCCCGGAGTAAAGTAGTGTTAGCAAATATTTATACACGAGTAAAGTAGGTGTCAGCAAATATTTATACCGAGTAAAGTAGGTGTCAGCAAATATTAATCACTGAGAAAAGTAGGTGTCAGCAAATATTAATCACCACAATAAGTAGGTGTCAGCAAATATTAATCACCGAAAAAAGTTGGTGTCAGCAATTATTTATCCCCGAGTAAAGTAGGTGTCAGCAAATATTAATCACTGTGAAAAGTAGGTGTCAGCAAATATTGATCCCCGAGTAAATTAGGTGTCAGCAAATATTTATCCCCGAGTAAAGTAGGTGTCAGCAAATATTAATCACTGAGAAAAGTAGGTGTCAGCAAATATTAATCACCCAAAAAGTAGGTGTCAGCAAATATTAATCACCGAAAAAGTAGGTGTCAGCAAATATTTATCCCCGAGTAAAGTAGGTGTCAGCAAATATTTATCACCAAGAAAAGTAGGTGTCAGCAAATATTTATCTCCAAGTAAAGTAGGTGTCAGCAAATATTAATCACTGAGAAAAGTAGGTGTCAGCAAATATTTATCCCCCAGTAAAGTAGGTGTCAGCAAATATTTATCACCGAGAAAAGTAGGTGTCAGCAAATATTTATCACCGAGTAAAGTAGGTGTCAGCAAATATTAATTACTGAAAAAAGTAGGTGTCAGCAAATATTTATCTCCGAGTAAAGTAGGTGTCAGCAAATATAAATCACTGTGTAAAGTAGGTGTCAGCAAATATTAATCACTGCAAAAAGTAGGTGTCAGCAAATATTAATCACTGAAAAAAGTAGGTGTCAGCAAATATTTATCCCTGAGTAAAGTAGGTGTCAGCAAATATTTGTCACCGAGAAAAGTAGGTGTCAGCAAATATTAATCACCGAAAAAATTAGGTGTCAGCAAATATTTATCCCCGAGTAAAGTAGGTGTCAGCAAATGTTTATCCCCTAGTAAAGTAGGTGTCAGCAAATATTTATCACTGAGAAAAGTAGGTGTCAGCAAATAATTATCCCAGAGTAAACTAGGTGTCAGCAAATATTTATCACCGAGTAAAGTAGGTGTTAGCAAAAATTAATCACTGAGAAAAGTAGGTGTCAGCAAATATTAATCACCCAAAAAGTAGGTGTCAGCAAATATTAATCACCGAAAAAGTAGGTGTCAGCAAATATTTATCCCTGAGTAAAGTAGGTGTCAGCAAATATTAATCACTGAGTAATGTACGTGTCAGCAAATTTTAATCACCGAGAAAAGCAGGTGTTAGTAAATATCAAACACGGAAAAAAGTAGGTGTCAGCAAATATTTATCCCTGAGTAAAGTAAGTGTCAGCAAATATTTATCATCGAGAAAAGTAGGTGTCAGCAAATATTTATCACCGAGTAAAGTAGGTGTCAGCAAATAATAATTGCAAAAACAACAGTTGAGGGACAGAATGCAGAACAATGTCATACATTCACCCCAGTACAGAGATCTGGGCCTAAATCCATCGTTTTTGCTCACCATGCCATTCCAGTTTGAACCCAGCCATATGCAAATCAGTCTTGACCCTGTGCCTCATGGGAACAGTCCAGCCCGAACTGCCAAGCCAGGTCCTCCCTGGACTGGAAACAAGCATCCTAGGACCGGTTTCGGGGTTTCACCCCTCTTCAGCCAGGATAGCTTGATTCCAGTGGCATGGAGAGCACGGGACCCACGTCTGGGCATACCCGTCCCACTCGGGGTGACAAATGCAAAAACAACAGTTGATGGACAGAATGCAGAACAATGTCATACATTCACCCCAGTACAGAGATCTGGGCCTAAATCCATCGTTTTTTGCTCACCATGCCATTCCAGTTTGAACCCAGCCATATGCAAATCAGTCTTGACCCTGTGCCTCATGGGAACAGTCCAGCCCGAACTGCCAAGCCAGGTCCTCCCTGGACTGGAAACAAGCATCCTAGGACCGGTTTCGGGGTTTCACCCCTCTTCAGCCAGGATAGCTTGATTCCAGTGGCATGGAGAGCACGGGACCCACGTCTGGGCATACCCGTCCCACTCGGGGTGACAAATGCAAAAACAACAGTTGATGGACAGAATGCAGAACAATGTCATACATTCACCCAAGTACAGAGATCTGGGCCTAAATCCATCGTTTTTTTGCTCACCATGCCATTCCAGTTTGAACCCAGCCATATGCAAATCAGTCTTGACCCTGTGCCTCATGGGAACAGTCCAGCCCGAACTGCCAAGCCAGGTCCTCCCTGGACTGGAAACAAGCATCCTAGGACCGGTTTCGGGGTTTCACCCCTCTTCAGCCAGGATAGCTTGATCCGTCCATCATCTTGTGTGTTTTGCTGTTCGCCCTATGTGGGAAGGGTATGCCCAGACGTGGGTCCCGTGCTCACTACGCCACTGGAGTCAAGCTATCCTGGCTGATGATGGCTGATAGCCAGAAACCGGTCCTAGGATGCTTGATTCCGGTCCAGGGAAGACATGGCTTGGCAGTTCGGGCTGGACTGTTCCCATGAGGCACAGGGTCAAGACTGATTTGCATATGGCCATGTCTGAACTGGGGTGGCGTGGTGAGCAAAATAACGATGGATTAAACCCAGATCTGTGACTGGGGGTGAATGTTTTGCCAATGTGCAACATTCCGTCCATCATCTTGTGTGTTTAGCAAATAATAATCACCAAAAAAGTAGGTGTCAGCAAATATTTATCCCCGAGTAAAGTAGGTGTCAGCAAATATTTATCACCAAAAAGAGTAGGTGTCAGCAAATATTTATCCCCAAGTAAAGTAGTTGTCAGCAAATATTAATCACCATGTAAAGTAGGTGTCAGCAAATATTAATCACTGAAAAAAGTAGGTGTCAACAAATATCAATCACCAAAAAGTAGGTGTCAGCAATTATTTATCCCCTAGTAAAGTAGGTGTCAGCAAATATTTATCACTGAGAAAAGTAGGTGACAGCAAATACTAATGACTGAAAAAGTAGGTGTCAGCAAATATTAATCACCGAAAAAAGTAGGTGTCAGCAAATATTTATCCTTGAGTAAGGTGGGTGTCAGCAAGTATTTATCACTGAGAAAAGTAGGGGTCAGCAAATATTTATCACCGAGTAAAGTAGGTGTCAGAAAATATTAATCACCCAAAAAGTAGGTCAGTAAATATTTATCACTGAGTAAAGTAGTTGTCAGCAAATATTAATCTCTGAGAAAAGTAGGTGTCAGCAAATATTTATCACGGAGAAAATAGGTGTCAGCAAATATTAATCACCGAAAAAGGAATAGGTGTCAGCAAATATTTATCCCTGAGTAAAGTAGGTGTCAGCAAATATTTATTCCTGAGTAAAGTAGGTGTCAGCAAATATTTATTACTGAGTAAAGGAGGTGTCAGCAAATATTAATCACCAAAAAAGTAGGTGTCAGCAAATATTTATCCCCGAATAAAGTAGTTGTCAGCAAATATTAATCATCATGTAACGTAGGTGTCAGCAAATATTAATCTCTGAGAAAAGTAGGTTTCAGCAAATATTAATCACTGAAAAAAGTAGGTGTCAGCAAATATTAATCACCAAAAAAGTAGGTGTCAGCCAATATTAATCACAGAGAAAAGTAGGTGTCAGCAAATATTTATCACGGAGAAAATAGGTGTCAGCAAATATTAATCACCGAAAAAGGAATAGGTGTCAGCAAATATTTATCCCTGAGTAAAGTAGGTGTCAGCAAATATTTATCCCTGAGTAAAGTAGGTGTCAGCAAATATTTATTACTGAGTAAAGGAGGTGTCAGCAAATATTAATCACCAAAAAAGTAGGTGTCAGCAAATATTTATCCCCGAATAAAGTAGTTGTCAGCAAATATTAATCATCATGTAACGTAGGTGTCAGCAAATATTAATCTCTGAGAAAAGTAGGTTTCAGCAAATATTAATCACCGAAAAAAGTAGGTGTCAGCAAATATTAATCACTGAAATAATTAGGTGTCAGCAAATATTAATCACTGAAAAAGTAGGTGTCAGTAAATATTTATTCCCGAGTAAAGTAGGTGTCAGCAAATATTAATCACCGAGAAAAGTAGGTGTCAGAAAATATTTATCCCTGAGTAAGGTAGGCATCAGCAAAGATTCATCACCGAGAAAAGTAGTTATCAGCAAATATTTATCACTGAGTAAAGTAGGTGTCAGCAAATATTAATCACCGAAAAAATTAGGTGTCAGCAAATATTTATCCCCGAGTAAAGTAGGTGTCAGCAAATATTAATCACTGAGTAAAGTAGGTGTCAGCAAATATTAATCACCGAAAAGTAGGTGTCAGCAAATATTTGTCCCCGAGTAAAGTAGGTGTCAGCAAATATTTATCACGGAGAAAAGTAGGCATAAGAAAATATTTATCCCCGAGTAAAGTAGGTGTCAGCAAATATTAATCACCGAGAAAAGTAGATGTCAGCAAATAATTATCACCGAGTAAACGAGGTGTGAGCAAATATTAATCACCGAAAAAGGTAGGTGTCAGCAAATATTTATCCCTGAGTAAAGTAGGTGTCAGCAAATATTAATCACCAAGAAAAGTAGGTGTCAGCAAATATTTATCCCTGAGTAAAGTAGGTCTCAGCAAATATTTATCACTAAGAAAAGTAGGTGTCAGCAATTATTAATCACTGAAAGAGTAGGTGCCAACAAATATTTATCCTGAGTAAAGTAGGTGTCAGCAAATATTTATCAAAGAGAAAAGTAGGTGTCAGCAAATATTTATCCCCGAGTAAAGTAGGTGTCAGCAAATATTAATCACTGAAAAAAGTAAGTGTCAGCAAATATTAATCACTGAAAAAAGTAGGTGTCAGCAATTATTCATACCTGAGTAAAGTAGGTGTCAGCAAGTATTAATCACCAAGAAAAGTAGGTGTCAGTAAATATTTATCCCGGAGTAAAGTAGTGTTAGCAAATATTTATACACGAGTAAAGTAGGTGTCAGCAAATATTTATACCGAGTAAAGTAGGTGTCAGCAAATATTTATCACTGAGAAAAGTAGGTGTCAGCAAATATTTATCCCCGAGTAAAGTAGGTGTCAGCAAATATTAATCACTGAAAAAAGTAGTTGTCAGCAAATATTAATCACTGAAAAAGTAGGTGTCAGCAATTATTCATACCCGAGTAAAGTAGGTGTCAGCAAGTATTAATCACCAAGAAAAGTAGGTGTCAGTAAATATTTATCCCGGAGTAAAGTAGTGTTAGCAAATATTTATACACGAGTAAAGTAGGTGTCAGCAAATATTTATACCGAGTAAAGTAGGTGTCAGCAAATATTAATCACTGAGAAAAGTAGGTGTCAGCAAATATTAATCACCACAATAAGTAGGTGTCAGCAAATATTAATCACCGAAAAAAGTTGGTGTCAGCAATTATTTATCCCCGAGTAAAGTAGGTGTCAGCAAATATTAATCACTGTGAAAAGTAGGTGTCAGCAAATATTGATCCCCGAGTAAATTAGGTGTCAGCAAATATTTATCCCCGAGTAAAGTAGGTGTCAGCAAATATTAATCACTGAGAAAAGTAGGTGTCAGCAAATATTAATCACCCAAAAAGTAGGTGTCAGCAAATATTAATCACCGAAAAAGTAGGTGTCAGCAAATATTTATCCCCGAGTAAAGTAGGTGTCAGCAAATATTTATCACCAAGAAAAGTAGGTGTCAGCAAATATTTATCTCCAAGTAAAGTAGGTGTCAGCAAATATTAATCACTGAGAAAAGTAGGTGTCAGCAAATATTTATCCCCCAGTAAAGTAGGTGTCAGCAAATATTTATCACCGAGAAAAGTAGGTGTCAGCAAATATTTATCACCGAGTAAAGTAGGTGTCAGCAAATATTAATTACTGAAAAAAGTAGGTGTCAGCAAATATTTATCTCCGAGTAAAGTAGGTGTCAGCAAATATAAATCACTGTGTAAAGTAGGTGTCAGCAAATATTAATCACTGCAAAAAGTAGGTGTCAGCAAGTATTAATCACTGAAAAAAGTAGGTGTCAGCAAATATTTATCCCTGAGTAAAGTAGGTGTCAGCAAATATTTGTCACCGAGAAAAGTAGGTGTCAGCAAATATTAATCACCGAAAAAAATTAGGTGTCAGCAAATATTTATCCCCGAGTAAAGTAGGTGTCAGCAAATGTTTATCCCCTAGTAAAGTAGGTGTCAGCAAATATTTATCACTGAGAAAAGTAGGTGTCAGCAAATAATTATCCCAGAGTAAACTAGGTGTCAGCAAATATTTATCACCGAGTAAAGTAGGTGTTAGCAAAAATTAATCACTGAGAAAAGTAGGTGTCAGCAAATATTAATCACCCAAAAAGTAGGTGTCAGCAAATATTAATCACCGAAAAAAGTAGGTGTCAGCAAATATTTATCCCTGAGTAAAGTAGGTGTCAGCAAATATTAATCACTGAGTAAAGTACGTGTCAGCAAATTTTAATCACCGAGAAAAGCAGGTGTTAGTAAATATCAAACACGGAAAAAAGTAGGTGTCAGCAAATATTTATCCCTGAGTAAAGTAAGTGTCAGCAAATATTTATCATCGAGAAAAGTAGGTGTCAGCAAATATTTATCACCGAGTAAAGTAGGTGTCAGCAAATAATAATTGCAAAAACAACAGTTGAGGGACAGAATGCAGAACAATGTCATACATTCACCCCAGTACAGAGATCTGGGCCTAAATCCATCGTTTTTTGCTCACCATGCCATTCCAGTTTGAACCCAGCCATATGCAAATCAGTCTTGACCCTGTGCCTCATGGGAACAGTCCAGCCCGAACTGCCAAGCCAGGTCCTCCCTGGACTGGAAACAAGCATCCTAGGACCGGTTTCGGGTTTCACCCCTCTTCAGCCAGGATAGCTTGATTCCAGTGGCATGGAGAGCACGGGACCCACGTCTGGGCATACCCGTCCCACTCGGGGTGACAAATGCAAAAACAACAGTTGATGGACAGAATGCAGAACAATGTCATACATTCACCCCAGTACAGAGATCTGGGCCTAAATCCATCGTTTTTTTGCTCACCATGCCATTCCAGTTTGAACCCAGCCATATGCAAATCAGTCTTGACCCTGTGCCTCATGGGAACAGTCCAGCCCGAACTGCCAAGCCAGGTCCTCCCTGGACTGGAAACAAGCATCCTAGGACCGGTTTCGGGGTTTCACCCTCTTCAGCCAGGATAGCTTGATTCCAGTGGCATGGAGAGCACGGGACCCACGTCTGGGCATACCCGTCCCACTCGGGGTGACAAATGCAAAAACAACAGTTGATGGACAGAATGCAGAACAATGTCATACATTCACCCAAGTACAGAGATCTGGGCCTAAATCCATCGTTTTTTTGCTCACCATGCCATTCCAGTTTGAACCCAGCCATATGCAAATCAGTCTTGACCCTGTGCCTCATGGGAACAGTCCAGCCCGAACTGCCAAGCCAGGTCCTCCCTTGACTGGAAACAAGCATCCTAGGACCGGTTTCGGGGTTTCACCCCTCTTCAGCCAGGATAGCTTGATCCGTCCATCATCTTGTGTGTTTTGCTGTTCGCCCTATGTGGGAAGGGTATGCCCAGACGTGGGTCCCGTGCTCACTACGCCACTGGAGTCAAGCTATCCTGGCTGATGATGGCTGATAGCCAGAAACCGGTCCTAGGATGCTTGATTCCGGTCCAGGGAAGACATGGCTTGGCAGTTCGGGCTGGACTGTTCCCATGAGGCACAGGGTCAAGACTGATTTGCATATGGCCATGTCTGAACTGGGGTGGCGTGGTGAGCAAAATAACGATGGATTAAACCCAGATCTGTGACTGGGGGTGAATGTTTTGCCAATGTGCAACATTCCGTCCATCATCTTGTGTGTTTAGCAAATAATAATCACCAAAAAAAGTAGGTGTCAGCAAATATTTATCCCCGAGTAAAGTAGGTGTCAGCAAATATTTATCACCATGTAAAGTAGGTGTCAGCAAATATTAATCACTGAAAAAAGTAGGTGTCAACAAATATCAATCACCAAAAAGTAGGTGTCAGCAATTATTTATCCCCTAGTAAAGTAGGTGTCAGCAAATATTTATCACTGAGAAAAGTAGGTGACAGCAAATACTAATGACTGAAAAAGTAGGTGTCAGCAAATATTAATCACCGAAAAAAGTAGGTGTCAGCAAATATTTATCCTTGAGTAAGGTGGGTGTCAGCAAGTATTTATCACTGAGAAAAGTAGGGGTCAGCAAATATTTATCACCGAGTAAAGTAGGTGTCAGAAAATATTAATCACCCAAAAAGTAGGTCAGTAAATATTTATCACTGAGTAAAGTAGTTGTCAGCAAATATTAATCTCTGAGAAAAGTAGGTGTCAGCAAATATTTATCACGGAGAAAATAGGTGTCAGCAAATATTAATCACCGAAAAAGGAATAGGTGTCAGCAAATATTTATCCCTGAGTAAAGTAGGTGTCAGCAAATATTTATCCCTGAGTAAAGTAGGTGTCAGCAAATATTTATTACTGAGTAAAGGAGGTGTCAGCAAATATTAATCACCAAAAAAGTAGGTGTCAGCAAATATTTATCCCCGAATAAAGTAGTTGTCAGCAAATATTAATCATCATGTAACGTAGGTGTCAGCAAATATTAATCTCTGAGAAAAGTAGGTTTCAGCAAATATTAATCACTGAAAAAAGTAGGTGTCAGCAAATATTAATCACCAAAAAAGTAGGTGTCAGCCAATATTAATCACAGAGAAAAGTAGGTGTCAGCAAATATTTATCACGGAGAAAATAGGTGTCAGCAAATATTAATCACCAAAAAGGAATAGGTGTCAGCAAATATTTATCCCTGAGTAAAGTAGGTGTCAGCAAATATTTATCCCTGAGTAAAGTAGGTGTCAGCAAATATTTATTACTGAGTAAAGGAGGTGTCAGCAAATATTAATCACCAAAAAAGTAGGTGTCAGCAAATATTTATCCCCGAATAAAGTAGTTGTCAGCAAATATTAATCATCATGTAACGTAGGTGTCAGCAAATATTAATCTCTGAGAAAAGTAGGTTTCAGCAAATATTAATCACCGAAAAAGTAGGTGTCAGCAAATATTAATCACTGAAATAATTAGGTGTCAGCAAATATTAATCACTGAAAAAAGTAGGTGTCAGTAAATATTTATTCCCGAGTAAAGTAGGTGTCAGCAAATATTAATCACCGAGAAAAGTAGGTGTCAGAAAATATTTATCCCTGAGTAAGGTAGGCATCAGCAAAGATTCATCACCGAGAAAAGTAGTTATCAGCAAATATTTATCACTGAGTAAAGTAGGTGTCAGCAAATATTAATCACCGAAAAAATTAGGTGTCAGCAAATATTTATCCCCGAGTAAAGTAGGTGTCAGCAAATATTAATCACCGAGTAAAGTAGGTGTCAGCAAATATTAATCACCGAAAAAGTAGGTGTCAGCAAATATTTGTCCCCGAGTAAAGTAGGTGTCAGCAAATATTTATCACGGAGAAAAGTAGGCATAAGAAAATATTTATCCCCGAGTAAAGTAGGTGTCAGCAAATATTAATCACCGAGAAAAGTAGATGTCAGCAAATAATTATCACCGAGCAAACGAGGTGTGAGCAAATATTAATCACCGAAAAAGTAGGTGTCAGCAAATATTTATCCCTGAGTAAAGTAGGTGTCAGCAAATATTAATCACCAAGAAAAGTAGGTGTCAGCAAATATTTATCCCTGAGTAAAGTAGGTGTCAGCAAATATTTATCACCAAGAAAAGTAGGTGTCAGCAATTATTAATCACTGAAAGAGTAGGTGCAACAAATATTTATCCTGAGTAAAGTAGGTGTCAGCAAATATTTATCACTGAGAAAAGTAGGTGTCAGCAAATATTTATCCCCGAGTAAAGTAGGTGTCAGCAAATATTAATCACTGAAAAAAGTAAGTGTCAGCAAATATTAATCACTGAAAAAAGTAGGTGTCAGCAATTGTTTATCCCAGAGTAAAGTAGGTGTCAGCAAATATTTATCACTGAGAAAAGTAGGTGTCAGCAAATATTTATCCCCGAGTAAAGTAGGTGTCAGCAAATATTAATCACTGAAAAAAGTAGTTGTCAGCAAATATTAATCACTGAAAAAAGTAGGTGTCAGCAATTATTCATACCCGAGTAAAGTAGGTGTCAGCAAGTATTAATCACCAAGAAAAGTAGGTGTCAGTAAATATTTATCCCCGAGTAAAGTAGTGTTAGCAAATATTTATACATGAGTAAAGTAGGTGTCAGCAAATATTTATACCGAGTAAATTAGGTGTCAGCAAATATTAATCACCAAAATAAGTAGGTGTCAGCAAATATTAATCACCGAAAAAAGTTGGTGTCAGCAATTATTTATCCCCGAGTAAAGTAGGTGTCAGCAAATATTAATCACTGTGAAAAGTAGGTGTCAGCAAATATTGATCCCCGGGTAAATTAGGGGTCAGCAAATATTTATCCCTGAGTAAAGTAGGTGTCAGCAAATATTAATCACTGAGAAAAGTAGGTGTCAGCAAATATTAATCACCAAAAAAAGTAGGTGTCAGCAAATATTAATCACCGAAAAAGTAGTTGTCAGCAAATATTTATCCCCGAGTAAAGTAGGTGTCAGCAAATATTTATCACCGAGAAAAGTAGGTGTCAGCAAATATTTATCTCCAATTAAAGTAGGTGTCAGCAAATATTAATCACTGAGAAAAGTAGGTGTCAGCAAATATTTATCCCCCAGTAAAGTAGGTGTCAGCAAATATTTATCACCGAGAAAAGTAGGTGTCAGCAAATATTTATCACCGAGTAAAGTAGGTGTCAGCAAATATTAATTACTGAAAAAGTAGGTGTCAGCAAATATTTATCCCCGAGTAAAGTAGGTGTCAGCAAATATTTATCACTGAGAATAGTAGGTGTCAGCAAATATTAATCACTGAAAAAAGTAGGTGTCAGCAAATATTTATCACTGAGAAAAGTAGGGGTCAGCAAATATTTATCTCCGAGTAAAGTAGGTGTCAGCAAATATAAATCACTGTGTAAAGTAGGTGTCAGCAAATATTAATCACTGCAAAAAGTAGGTGTCAGCAAATATTAATCACTGAAAAAAGTAGGTGTCAGCAAATATTTATCCCTGAGTAAAGTAGGTGTCAGCAAATATTTGTCACCGAGAAAAGTAGGTGTCAGCAAATATTAATCACTGAAAAAAATTAGGTGTCAGCAAATATTTATCCCCGAGTAAAGTAGGTGTCAGCAAATGTTTATCCCCTAGTAACGTAGGTGTCAGCAAATATTTATCACTGAGTAAAGTAGGTGTCAGCAAATATTTATCACCGATAAAAGTAGGTGTCAGCAAATATTTATCACTGAGTATAGGAGGTGTCAGCAAATACTAATCACCAAAATTAGGTGTCAGCAAATATTTATCCCCGAGTAATGTAGGTGTCAGCAAATATTAATCTCTGAGAAAAGTAGGTGTCAGCAAATATTAATCACCCAAAAAGTAGGTGTCAGCAAATAATAATCACCGAAAAAGTAGGTGTCAGCAAATATTTATCCCTGAGTAAAGTAGGTGTCAGCAAATATAAATCACTGTGTAAAGTAGGTGTCAGCAAATATTAATCACTGCGAAAAGTAGGTGTCAGCAAATATTAATCACTAAAAAAGTAGGTGTCAGCAAATATTTATCCCTGAGTAAAGTAGGTGTCAGCAAATATTAATCACTGAGAAAAGTAGGTGTCAGCAAATATTTATCCCTGAGTAAGGCAGGCGTCTGCAAATATTTATACACGAGTAAAGTAGGTGTCAGCAAATATTTATCACCAAGTAAAGTAGGTGTCAGCAAATATTAATCACTGAGTAAAGTAGGTGTCAGCAAATATTATTCATCGAGAAAAGTAGGTGTCAGCAAATATTAATCACTGAAAAAAGTATGTCAGCAAATATTTATCCCCGAGTAAAGTAGGTGTCAGCAAATATTAATCACCGAGAAAAGTAGGTGTCAGCAAATATTTATCCCTGAGTAAGTTAGGCATCAGCAAATATTCATCACTGAGAAAAGTAGTTATCACCAAATATTTATCACCAAGTAAAGTAGGTGTCAGCAAATATTAATCACTGAAAAAAGTAGGTGTCAGCAAATATTTATCCCCGAGTAAAGAAGGTGTTAGCAAATATTAATCACCGAGTAAAGTAGGTGTCAGCAAATATTTATCACTGAGAAAAGTAGGTGTCAGCAAATAATTATCCCCGAGTAAACCAGGTGTCAGCAAATATTTATCACCGAGTAAAGTAGGTGTCAGCAAATATTAATCACCGAAAAAAGTAGGTGTCAGCAAATATTTATCCCTGAGTAAAGTAGGTGTCAGCAAATATTAATCACTGAGTAAAGTAGGTGTCAGCAAATTTAAATCACCGAGAAAAGCAGGTGTTAGCAAATATCAATCACCGAAATATGTAGGTGTCAGCAAATATTTATCCCTGAGTAAAGTAAGTGTCAGCAAATATTTATCACCGAGAAAAGTAGGTGTCAGCAAATATTTATCACCGAGTAAAGTAGGTGTCAGCAAATAATAATCACCCAAAAAAGTAGGTGTCAGCAAATATTTATCCCCAAGTAAAGTAGTTGTCAGCAAATATTAATCACCATGTAAAGTAGGTGTCAGCAAATATTAATCACTGAAAAAAGTAGGTGTCAACAAATATCAATCACCAAAAAAGTAGGTGTCAGCAATTATTTATCCCCTAGTAAAGTAGGTGTCAGCAAATATTTATCACTGAGAAAAGTAGGTGTCAGCAAATACTAATGACTGAAAAAGTCGGTGTCAGCAAATATTAATCACTGAAAAAAGTAGGTGTCAGCAAATATTTATCCTCGAGTAAGGTAGGTGTCAGAAAGTGTTTATCACTGAGAAAAGTAGGTGTCAGCAAATATTTATCACCAAAAAAAGTAGGTCAGTAAATATTTATCCCTGAGTAAAGTAGTTGTCAGCAAATATTATTCATCATGTAGAGTAGGTGTCAGCAAATATTAATCTCTGAGAAAAGTAGGTGTTAGCAAATATTTATCACTGAGAAAATAGGTGTCAGCAAATATTAATCACCGAAAAAGTAGGTGTCAGCAAATATTTATCCCCGAGTAAAGTAGGTGTCAGCAAATATTTATCACCGAGTAAAGTAGGTGTCAGCAAATATTTATCACTGATAAACGTAGGTGTCAGCAAATATTTATTACTGAGTAAAGGAGGTGTCAGCAAATATTAATCACCAAGAAAAGTAGGTGTCAGCAAATATTTATCCCTGAATAAAGTAGTTGTCAGCAAATATTAATCACCGAGAAAAGTAGGTGTCAGAAAATATTTATCCCTGAGTAAGGTAGGCGTCAGCAAAGATTCATCACCGAGAAAAGTAGTTATCAGCAAATATTTATCACCGAGTAAAGTAGGTGTCAGCAAATATTAATCACTGAAAAATTAGGTGTCAGCAAATAATTATCCCCGAGTAAAGTAGGTGTCAGCAAAAATTA
This sequence comes from Calotriton arnoldi, assembly GCA_963921515.1. NCBI lineage: Eukaryota > Metazoa > Chordata > Amphibia > Caudata > Salamandridae > Calotriton > Calotriton arnoldi. The sequence continues at coordinate 801,930 of CAWUFW010008363.1, forward strand.
ATCACTGAGTAAAGTAGGTGTCAGCAAATATTAATCACTGAAAAAGTAGGTGTCAGCAAATTTTTGTCCCCGAGTAAAGTAGGCGTTAGCAAATATTTATCACGGAGAAAAGTAGGCATAAGAAAATATTTATCCCCGAGTAAAGTAGGTGTCAGCAAATATTAATCACCGAGAAAAGTATATGTCAGCAAATAATTATCACCGAGTAAAGTAGGTGTCAGCAAATATTAATCACAGAGAAAAGTAGGTGTCAGCAAATATTTATCCCTGAGTAAAGTAGGTGTCAGCAAATATTTATCACCAAGAAAAGTAGGTGTCAGCAAATATTAATCACTGAAAAAGTAGGTGCCAGCAAATATTTATCCTGAGTAAAGTAGGTGTCAGCAAATATTTATCACTCAGAAAAGTAGGTGTCAGCAAATATTTATCACCGAATAAAGTAGGTGTCAGCAAATATTAATCACTGAGAAAAGTAGGTGTCAGCAAATATTTATCACTGAGAAAAGTAGGTGTCAGCAAATACTAATGACTGAAAAAGTTGGTGTCAGCAAATATTAATCACTGAAAAAAGTAGGTGTCAGCAAATATTTATCCTCGAGTAAGGTAGGTGTCAGAAAGTGTTTATCACTGAGAAAAGTAGGAGTCAGCAAATATTTATCACCAAAAAAAGTAGGTCAGTAAATATTTATCCCTGAGTAAAGTAGTTGTCAGCAAATATTATTCATCATGTAGAGTAGGTGTCAGCAAATATTAATCTCTGAGAAAAGTAGGTGTCAGCAAATATTTATCACTGAGAAAATAGGTGTCAGCAAATATTAATCACCGAAAAAGTAGGTGTCAGCAAATATTTATCCCCGAGTAAAGTAGGTGTCAGCAAATATTTATCACCGAGTAAAGTAGGTGTCAGCAAATATTTATCACTGATAAACGTAGGTGTCAGCAAATATTTATTACTGAGTAAAGGAGGTGTCAGCAAATATTAATCACCAAGAAAAGTAGGTGTCAGCAAATATTTATCCCTGAATAAAGTAGTTGTCAGCAAATATTAATCACCGAGAAAAGTAGGTGTCAGAAAATATTTATCCCTGAGTAAGGTAGGCGTCAGCAAAGATTCATCACCGAGAAAAGTAGTTATCAGCAAATATTTATCACCGAGTAAAGTAGGTGTCAGCAAATATTAATCACTGAAAAATTAGGTGTCAGCAAATAATTATCCCCGAGTAAAGTAGGTGTCAGCAAAAATTAATCACTGAGTAAAGTAGGTGTCAGCAAATATTAATCACTGAAAAAGTAGGTGTCTGCAAATGTTTGTCCCCGAGTAAAGTAGGCGTTAGCAAATATTTATCACGGAGAAAAGTAGGCATAAGAAAATATTTATCCCGAGTAAAGTAGGTGTCAGCAAATATTAATCACCGAGAAAAGTATATGTCAGCAAATAATTATCACCGAGTAAAGTAGGTGTCAGCAAATATTAATCACAGAGAAAAGTAGGTGTCAGCAAATATTTATCCCTGAGTAAAGTAGGTGTCAGCAAATATTTATCACCAAGAAAAGTAGGTGTCAGCAAATATTAATCACTGAAAAAGTAGGTGCCAGCAAATATTTATCCTGAGTAAAGTAGGTGTCAGCAAATATTTATCACTCAGAAAAGTAGGTGTCAGCAAATATTTATCCCCGAGTAAAGTAGGTGTCAGCAAATATTAATCACTGAAAAAAGTAAGTGTCAGCAAATATTAATCACTGAAAAAAGTAGCTGTCAGCAATTGTTTATCCCAGAGTAAAGTAGGTTTCAGCAAATATTTATCACTGAGAAAAGTAGGTGTCAGCAAAAATTTATCCCCGAGTAAAGTAGGTGTCAGCAAATATTAATCACTGAAAAAAGTAGTTGTCAGCAAATATTAAGCACCAAAAAAGTAGGTGTCAGCAAATATTTATCCCCAAGAAAAGCAGTTGTCAGCAAATATTAATCACCATGTAAAGTAGATGTCAGCAAATATTAATCACTGAAAAAAGTAGGTGTCAGCAAATATCAATCACCAAAAAAGTAGTCGTCAGCAATTATTTATCCCCTAATAAAGTAGGTGTCAGCAAATATTTATCACTGAGAAAAGTAGGTGTCAGCAAATACTAATGACTGAAAAAGTCGGTGTGAGCAAATATTAATCACTGAAAAAAGTAGGTGTCAGCAAATATTTATCTTCGAGTAAGGTAGGTGTCAGCAAGTATTTATCACTGAGAAAAGTATGTGTCAGCAAATATTTATCACCGAGTAAAGTAGGTGTCAGCAAATATTAATCACCAAAAAAAGTAGGTCAGTAAATATTTATCCCTGAGAAAAGTAGTTGTCAGCAAATATTATTCATCATGTAGAGTAGGTGTCAGCAAATATTAATCTCTGAGAAAAGTAGGTGTCAGCAAATATTAATCACCGAAAAAAGTAGGTGTCAGCAAATATTTATCACCGAGTAAAGTAGGTGTCAGCAAATATTTATCACCGAGTAAAGTAGGTGTCAGCAAATATTTATCACCGATAAACGTAGGTGTCAGCAAATATTTATTACTGAGTAAAGGAGGTGTCAGGAAATATTAATCACCAAGAAAAGTAGGTGTCAGCAAATATTTATCCCTGAATAAAGTAGTTGTCAGCAAATATTAATCATCATGTAACGTAGGTGTCAGCAAATATTAATCTCTGCGAAAAGTAGGTTTCAGCAAATATTAATCGCCGAAAAAAGTAGGTGTCAGCAAATATTAATCACTGAAAAAACTAGGGGGCCGATTCCGATTCGGGCCGGAAAACGTACCGACCGACTCGGAGCCGGAATAAATACCGACCGACACGTACCGGTGAAGCCCGACCCGCAAAGTACGATGAGAAGCGTGCAAAAATACGACCGACGCGTACAAAACACAAGCCGAACGACCGAACCGCGCGGAAAACAGCCATCCGGCCAAAAAAGCACGCGAATCGAACCGACCGACACGCACCAGGAAGAATCCCGAAGCGAAACGTACCCGCGAACTCCTACCCGCCAAGTACGATGCAACACGTGGAAAACACGACCGAGTCGCACGGGGCCCAAGCCGTACGACCGACACGCATTCAAAACTGCGAGCCGAAGCAACCCAAAACCCGCGACCGACGCGTACGCAGCACAGAAAACAGCACAAACACAGCGTGAACGAATCTGAGAGGCTCGCATGAGACAACTGGAGGGTCCGACTCGGTCACAAGAACTTCTCCTACATGCACAAAAAGAACCAAGGAAAAAAAAAAGGCCAAACAAGCAATCACAAAGCAAATAAATACTGGGGGGAAACAGGGAACAAAGACACACCCACAACTCCACCCATATAAAGGACACAAATCCCTACCATGATCCTTTGCAAATTCAAATTACCTGCCAGCACTCAACACCAACAGACAGCAACCACACACACACTCACAGCTCATCCATCACACAAGCCACACACCAGCAGCACCACAACAAATAGCACCCTCACATACACCCAGCAAAACACACACTCACACACCCTCACTTGCACACCAACACACACATCACACACCAGCACCACCCAACACCATGCCCCCAAAGAAGAATCACAAGTTCCTAGATAGTGAATTGGAAGTCCTGGTAGATGAGATCCTCAGGGTCGAGCCACAGCTGTTTGGTACATTGGTCCAACAGACACCCATGGCGCAGAAAACCAAGATGTGGGAGAGGATCGTCGACAGGGTGAACGCACAATCACCATGTTTGCGCACAAAGGTAGACATCCAGAACAGGTGGTATGACGTGCGCAGGAGGGTCAAGGAGCTGTTGAAGAAGGACTACATCGTGAGCCAACACACCGGCAGTGGCCCTCCTGCCAAACCAGTATACCTCAGGCCCTGGGAGGAGAAGGTGCGGGCCATCCTACCACCAGTGAGCATCTATGGACTAGAAAACATCCCAGAGCCTAGTGAGTACACAACAAATCTACACAATATTGTGCCACAATACACACACATCACTGTCAAGGGGAGAGTCAAACCATGCACCCTTAGCAAATACACACCAACCAAAACAGATCATCCCAAAATGTGTATGTCAGCCAGATAAACACAATACATGCCAGCTCATAGTGAAATGTAACTGTGTCATGACATGTACAAACCTAACAACAAATAGAGCTAGGCAGTGGCACAAATATAACAAACAAACACAGTCAGACACGTAGCCACCACCACAACACCACCTCACAGGGAAGCTCACTGAAAGGAAGGAATACTGTGTATGCTGGGCAAGTCAGTGTAGCTAATAGCATCATGGGAGTCGTAGTCACAGAAATTGCCCACCCTCACAATGCGCACATCAACACCACCATGAACCATGCCCACATCACAGGGATTGCAAAACAACTGACAAGATGGCTGACACTGGCTACTGCTGTGGGGAGCACAAGGCCCTGCTGGCAACTGTGCACCAACCAACAGCAGGACACCACTGACTGACATCCTGAAAGACAACTTGCACTCCTTGCAATGGAAGCACGTTCCATGGTGGGAAATCTGGCTGGGTGGGAAAGAGGACTGACAGCTATGACCATAGTTACCAGCAGCTCTCCCCACACACACCCCTAACACAAACTACACACAACTCACCTGGGAGAAAGCATTGCCTCACACACCAATCAAATATCCCACAAAGAACCACAACCCTGGGTCATGCAGTGTGAAGCACAGGGACACACATGGGACTTGTAGCAAAACAAACCCCAGGATAACACTGTCAGCCATCTTGTCAGCACAGGCACACAACCCCACAGGGAAGCTGAGTCAAAAGGAAGGAAGCATGGGCATGCTGGGAAGGGGGTGGAGGCAAAAGCATGATGGGAGTGGTAGTCACAGCCCAACATCCCCCACCCACATGGCCCAGCAAGAACACACCCAAGCATGCACACCTCACAGGGAGTCAAAAGCCACTTCAAAGATGTCTGACACTGGTGCTCTGTTGTGGGGAGCACAAGGCCATGCTGGGAACTGGCCAACAACCAACAGCAGGACACCACAGTCAGCCATCTTGCCATTGCTGTCACACCCACACACAGTGAAGTACACTCAAAGGAAGGAAGTATGGGCATGCTGGGAAGGGGGGTGGAGGCAATAGCATGATGGGAGTGGTAGTCACAGATATTGCTCATCCTCACAATGCGCACATCAACACCACCATGAACCATGCCCACATCACAGGGAGTGGAAAACAACTGACAAGATGGCTGACACTGGCTACTGCTGTGGGGAGCACAAGGCCCTGCTGGGAACTGTGCACCAACCAACAGCAGGACACCACTGACTGACATCTTGCCATTGCTGTCACACCCACACACAGTGAAGTACACTCAAAAGGAAGGAAGTATGGGCATGCTGGGAAGGGGGGTGGAGGCAATAGCATGATGGGAGTGGTAGTCACAGCTTAACATCCCCAAACCACATGGCCCAGCAAGCTCACACTGAAGCATGCACACCTCACAGAGAGTGGAAAGCTCCATCAAAGATGTCTGACACTGCTGCTCTGTTGTGGGGAGCACAAGGCCATGCTGGGAACTGGCCAACAACCAACAGCAGGACACCACTGTCAGCCATCTTGCCATTGCTGTCACACCCACACACAGTGAAGTACACTCAAAAGGAAGGAAGTATGGGCATGCTGGGAAGGGGGTGGAGGCAATAGCATGATGGGAGTGGTAGTCACAGATATTGGTCAGCCTCACAATTGGCCCATCAACACCACCCTGAACCATGCACACATCACAGGGAGTGGAAAACAACTGACAAGATGGCTGACACTGGCTACTGCTGTGGGGAGCACAAGGCCCTGCTGGGAACTGTGCACCAACCAACAGCAGGACACCACTGACTGATATCTTGCCATTGCTGTCACACCCAAACACAGTGAAGTACACTCAAAAGGAAGGAAGTATGGGCATGCTGGGAAGGGGGGTGGAGGCAATAGCATGATGGGAGTGGTAGTCACAGCTCAACATCCCCCCCCACATGGCCCAGCAAGCTCACACTGAAGCATGCACACCTCACAGGGAGTCAAAAGCCACTTCAAAGATGTCTGACACTGGTGCACTGTTGTGGGGAGCACAAGGCCATGCTGGGAACTGGCCAACAACCAACAGCAGGACACCACTGTCAGCCATCTTGCTATTGATGTCACACCCACACACAGTGAAGTACACTCAAAAGGAAGGAAGTATGGGCATGCTGGGAAGGGGGGTGGAGGCAATAGCATGATGGGAGTGGTAGTCACAGATATCGCTCAGCCTCACAATGCGCACATCAACACAACCATGAACCATGCCCACATCACAGGGAGTGGAAAACAACTGACAAGATGGCTGACACTGGCTACTGCTGTGGGGAGCACAAGGCCCTGCTGGCAACTGTGCACCAACCAACAGCAGGACACTACTGACTGACATCCTGAAAGGCAACTTGCACTCCCTGCAATGGAAGCACGTTCCATGGTGGGATATCTGGCTGGGTGGGAAGGAGGGCCGGATGTCAACCAAATACAACCAATGCAGACCATGTACACACCCCAACATTCACATAGAAATGCCCAAATAATGCAGGACAATGTGCTACACCAATATCAACCCCTTACTGTGACAACTTAGGACAATGCAATGTACAGGCCCGCATCCAGAGGCACAGTCACAACTGTCAGGTGTGTCAACCATTGATGCCTGCAGAAACATAACATACATTGTGTGTGTCTCCCAAAAACAGGTGATGATGGGGACACAGCAGCAGACGCAGAGGAGTCCCCGTCCCAGGCTCAAGAGGATACGGAGCTCACTGGTGTGGAACAGCCTCTGCCCTCCTCGGATGAAGAAGACCAACCTGGCACCTCCGGAGCAAGTCATCATGCAGCACCAGCAGGACTACCAGCTGCACCCCCTGCACCCACCCCTCCAACGACTGTCAACACACATACCACCCCTGCCGAAATGGAAAGACCAAGGAGCACCACCACCACCAGCACAGGGACCCTGGACCAACGTGGGGCCATGGACACCAACACCACCAACAACCCCCAAGGGGGCCCAGGGTCACCTGTGCGTGCCACCTCAGGTACTGCACGTGTCGCCAGGGGTGGTGGGAGGGGTGGGAGACATAGGTCGCTGCTTGCAGAGGGGTCTGGACTGCATGATGACCCACAACTGGCACGCATAGCCGATGCGTACCAGTCCAGCACCGGAGAGCTCAGCCAGGTAGTGGGGCTCCTCAGGGACATTAAACAGCAGCAGGCTGCCCATCATGCCCGCTTGGACTCACACATGTCCCGCGTGGAGTCCAAGTGGGACACACTGCAAGAGATGACGGCGGTGCATAGGGACATATTACAATGCCTCCGCCAGATGAGCAGCAATCAGTCAACACCTCCCTGTGTGCCCACAACATCTGCTGCTGAAACAACTGCAACTGCCACAGGGAGGGCGGATGACTCTGGCGAAGAGTCCCCTGCACCGCAGCAGCCTGCACTTAAGGGTCCCCCCAAAGAAGAGGGGCCGTCCGAGGAGGGGCAAGTGAGAGGCCGATGGCCATGTGCAACCCCCAGGAAGCCAAAACCTGTTCTGGATAATCACCTTTGTGCGCAAACTGTTCACCCTGTTGACTGCAACACAACTCTCCCACATGACATGGGGAGCTCAAGTTGGACCAATGTCTCAGATGACTGTGGACTTTACTCTGGACATTTCTGCTACCAGGACTTCCAAATCATCTAGGAACTTTGGATTACAATCACAATGTACAGCACCCACCATCCTGTGCACTATACTCACACATGTATGTCAATAAACTCACTAATACACCATACTTGCCTCTGTTGTGATTCCTACGTTGTCTCTGAAGTGGCGATGATGTTCTGGGAAATGACACTGTGCATGCTAACTGCTACAGCAAGTACAACACCGGCATGTGAGTCATGGCGACGTCACACATATGAGGGAGGCACACCACCAGGGCTACACAACACATACACACCATGGCCATCTGACTCATCGCCTACACTGATGTTGCCAGGAAATACGTTGCATTGCACAGACCCAACACCTATTCACAGTCTGTGTTAACTAGCCCACTGGTGCAGTAAGCAAATGTCAGTCAGATGTGTGACCACAGACAACGCACATCACAAAGTGAAGCACAGGTTTATTACACATTTGCAACATGTTGTAACCACCACAGATGCAAGGTAATACCACCTGGCAGCGGGCACACAGTCAACAAGTGTAGAAGGAAGGAAGTCCATGGGTGTGGTGCACATCACCTGTAGGGACACGACAGCTACCACCCTGGAAGTCGAATCACGGTGTCGGGGATCACAGTTGACCAAACGACTCTGAAAGTACCCTGTGAAGGACAGAAATGACACACAGTCAAAAGCACTGAAGAACAGGACAGAACTGCAATACTCATGCCCAATACATGTCACAAGATACCCACCCAGAACCAAGTTAGCATGTCAACACTGTTGGGGAGTACAGACTTACTGTAAGGACACATCGCTACACGCATACAGTCATGTAGCACATGGACTAGGCCTGGGCGGTAAATTCCGTTCCGCTCGCGAAATTTGCGGAATTTGGGTAATTTCGCGTTCCGCGGAGAACGCGAAATTGCCAAAAATTCCGCGATCCGTGACTTCGCGGAATTTTTTACTTGTTCGCGCTTTAAAAATGCGTGTTCGTGAGATATTTCTCCCCGAGCACGCAAACAGCGTTCGCGAACAGGAAAAAAGCATCGCGAACGGGCAGAACAAGCAATTCCGCGGAACTTTTGCGTGCTCGCGGAGATTTTTTACCGTTTCGCGGAGCTTTGCGTAGCGCGACTACGCTAATTCCGCCCACCCCTAACATGGACACACTCAAACAGCACCAGAGCACCACCAACACATATCATGCAAACTCACATCAGTTACATGACATCTCTGGATACTTACATTCAGCTGAAGAAGTTGGTGATGAGCTGTGTGCGGACATCACCATCATCATCATCACTGGCATCGTGGTCCAGGCCAGGATCCTCCACAGTTGGCGGACGTTGGTCATCGTCATCCAGGATGAGAGGCAACTCCTTCCGCACTGCCAGGTTGTGTAGCATGCAGCAGACGATGACAATCTTGCACACCTTTGCCGGGGCATATGGGAGGGACCCTCCTGTCTTGTCCAGGCAGCGGAAGCTGACTCTTCAGGAGACCAAATGTCCGCTCAATCACTCTCCTCGTCCGACCATGTGCCTCATTGTAGCGCATCTGGGCTGGTGTCACAGGGTTCCTGAGGGCGTCAGCAACCACGGCATGTTGGGATATCCGGAGTCACCTACATACAGACAATTGCACATTAGCTGAGTTGGAAAAGAGGGTGGAACACTACATTGCAGAACACACACAATGGTACAAAGTCAGTACACACCAACAAGCCAGGCACGCTGGTTCCGCATCTGTGACATCATCCTCGGGATGCGACTACTCCTCATCACGTAGGCATCGTGTGCGGAACCGGGGAAACGGGCACACACGTGTGAGATGGTCATATCTGCAAGACAGACCAGCAGTGCATTGACCGAGTGGAAGTGCTTGCGGTTCCTGTATGCCTGCTCCTGGGCCTGTGGTGGTACCAAAGCCACATGTGTCCCATCAATGGAGCCAATGACATGCGGCATCCTCCCCAGGGCATAGAAGTCACTCTTCACGTCAGTGAGTTGCTGGAGTCTAGGGAAATAGATGTACTGGTTCAGGTATATCAACATAGCCTCCAATACATCGCGGAGCACACGGCTGAACATGGTCTGTGACATCCCAACAGCAGTCGCCAGAGTGTGTTGAAAGGTACCGGTGGCAAAGAAGTGTAGGGCTGCCATCACCTTCACCTTGGGGGTCAGCGCTGTAGGGTACGGCCGGCCAGGTTGCAGGTGTGGTGCCAAGCGCACTGCCAAATCATCAATCAGCTGCCTGGTGAAGCGGTACCGTCGGATGCTGTCACGTTCCACCATCGTTGCCAGGTCAGGGAATGGTCTATGGACAGCTGGTGCCCTGCAGTGCATAGGTGAAGAAAGAAAGATTGTCACTCACCCCACATATGTGGCATTGTACACACTCAACATCACACGATACATCATTATGAGGCACAAGTACATGATGTGTGCAGTTCCGTAAGGACATGTATGGCACATACATGGCCAACATCCAACATCACAGTTCAACAAGTGGCATCAATAAGTCCCAGGTTGTGCCATTGGGTATCATGAGGACGTGTCACATTTCCCATCTCCTGCTGCCACGTTACAAACACACCCAACAGTGACATGTGAGGACAGATGTGCCCCAGGCATCACAGCTCAACGACAAGTAGATTCCCAGGGACCCTGTATTGCCACATGGACACTGGCATGACATGCCGTATCATGTATACACCACAGCAAAACAACCATGACCCCCACAGGTAGTGGTCCCTGTTGCCTCGGCAGGACAGACATGGATGTCTATGACACACACACGCACAACATCAAAGTCCATGCACAAACAACGTGGATGTGGAGACTGTCTCCCATTGTGCACATGGAATCCGAGACATTGTAAACACAACATGCACACAGACTGTGGAGGACCATCACTATTGTGCCAATGGGTCAGCCTGGGTTAAACATACCGTCCCACATGGGACTCAGGGGGCATGTGACATGACATACACATACACCACCGTGAAATGTGACCATGCCACATGCTCAGATATGAACAGTTGCACATCACAGTGGTCATGTACACGAAACACCAAGGATACTGTCCCCATGAACACGTGCACAGCCTGGGGGTGGCTGCCCCAAGTGACACCCACAGAACAACATGTTCACCCCCATACACGGAATAGGTAATACAGCCTTACATGCCTTAGGATACAGTTTGGACAGGCTGTGGTGTTGTAGGTGTGCCCCTCACTCCCTGGGAAGTATATGTGGCTGGCATATGTTCACCTGTGACAGGCATGGTGACATATGCCAGTGACATGTACAGGGACGCGTTGGACAGCAATGGATCGATCGGTGCGCACACATTGGCCATTGCATTCAATGTGTGCTGGTACGCATTGTATTCGCAATACGCGTTGGACAGCAATGGACCGATCGGTGCACACACATTGGCCATTGCATTCAATGTGTGCTGGTACGCGTTGTATTCGCAATACGCGTTGGACAGCAATGGACCGATCGGTGCGCACACATTGGCCATTGCATTCAATGTGTGATGGTATGCGTTGTATTCGCAATACTGCGTTGGACAGCAATGGACCGATCGGTGCGCACACATTGGCCATTGCATTCAATGTGTGCTGGTACAGCGTTGTATTACGCAATGCGCGTTGGACAGCAATGGACCGATTGGTGCGCACACATTGGCCATTGCATTCAATGTGTGCTGGTACGCGTTGTATTCTGCAATACGCGTTGGACAGCAATGGACCGATCGGTGCGCACACATTGGCCATTGCATTCAATGTGTGCTGGTACGCGTTGTATTCGCAATACGCGTTGGACAGCAATGGACCGATCGGTGCGCACACATTGGCCATTGCATTCAATGTGTGCTGGTACGCGTTGTATTCGCAATACGCGTTGGACAGCAATGGACCGATCGGTGCGCACACATTGGCCATTGCATTCAATGTGTGTGGGTACGCGTTGTATCCTAGGTACGCGTTGAACAGCAATGGACCGATCGGTGTGCCCGGCTGGCCCATTGCATTCAATGTGTGTGGGTACGCGTTGTATCCTAGGTACGCGTTGAACAGCAATGGACCGATCGGTGTGCCCGGCCAGCCCATTGCATTCAATGTGTGCAGGTACGCGTTGTATCCTAGGTCGCGTTGAACAGCAATGGACCGATCGGTGTGCCTGGCCGGCCCATTGCATTCAATGTGTGCGGGTACGCGTTGTATCCTAGGCATCGCGTTGAACAGCAATGGACCGATCGGTGTGCCCGGCCGGCCCATTGCATTCAATGTGTGCGGGTATGCGTTGTATCCTAGGTGCTGCGTTGAACAGCAATGGACCGATCGGTGTGCCCGGCCGGCCCATTGCATTCAATGTGTGCGGGTACGCGTTGTATCCTAGGTACGCGTTGAACAGCAATGGACCGATCGGTGTGCCCGGCCGGCCCATTGCATTCAATGTGTGCGGGTACGCGTTGTATCCTAGGTACGCGTTGAACAGCAATGGACCGATCGGTGCGCACCCATTGGCTATGGCCTGGCCTGGCAACGGACGCGTTTTCAAATCTTGAACTAGTCTGATGCTGGAAATTCAGTTGGTCACCCACAACAATGTTGCAAATTCATGGGTGCCATGAAGTTGAACTTTTGAAGGATGCTGTGGGCGTGTGTAAGTGGTGCAATTCCATGGATTGGCCAGATTCAGAAGATGCTAACGACTTGGACCTATCACTTTGGACACATGGGACAGTAACTGCCTCTGCAGCACACATATAATGCTGGCTGTTCCCCTGAGAGTTCACTTGCCTGCACTACATGCTCCAGGACGACATCTGCCACCACCACTGCTGCTGTATCTGCACCCTCTGGACCCTGCAATGGCACGTACTGTGGAGAGAGCCCCAGCCTTCAGCACTGAGGAGAACCAGGCCCTGCTGGACAGCCTCCTTCCACAGTACAGCAAGCTGTATGGGAAAGCAGGGGAGCAGGTGAGTGTTCTGTCCACTGCCTTCCTAAATGTGCATGTTGTCTGACTAGCAAGGCTAACAGTCTGCACGCCACTGGCTAGCAGGCTCACTGAGTAGTTCTCACCCCCCATAGTGTGTAGTTACATGCACTGGACAGGTATAGTGCAGTGACAGTGCATTTAAACAAGGTTTTACTTCCCAGGCAATGATACCATGTAGTAACTGCTGGCATACTGTCCATGGCCATCGTTGCACTGCCTGTGTACATCATGTGCCCCTGTGATTGAGACATGTATACACAACTGTGAAATGCACGGATATGTTGCATGTGTAGTAATAGCATTCTCACTTTGTCATCCTCACAGGTTGATGCCCACCAGAAGCAGAAGATATGGCTGACCATCGTCCGGGCAGTGAGATCCATGGGGGACTACACTCGCCGGATCCGCAACTGCCAGAAGAGGTGGCAGGACCTTCGGGGCTGGACCCGGAGGATCGCACGGGTCCAGCTGAAGCTGTCGCCTCCTCGCAGGAGGGGCGGACACCGGACCCTGACCCCCCACATGCTCAGGATCCTGGCGGTGGTCTTCCCTGATCTGGATGGGCAGCTGAAGGCCAGGGAGCAGCACGGAGGGGTGAGTCCATGACTGCATTGTGTACTTTGTCTGCCATGCTATGTGCCCTCCTCTGGCCTGGTTAAACTTCCACAGCACATCAGTCATGTGGTCCAGGACCCATGTCCCTCGATTGTGCACTGCCCACTCCTCATCTGATACCCAGGTGTGGCCCTTGCAGTCAGGGAATTGTGTCACTTGGGTACTGTGTCCTTGCAGTTTGCTTGACTCAAGGTGGGGGACAGCATCTGTTCCCCTAACTGTGGTGGGCATCATGGGTGGGTCCAATGCTTACACAATGCCTGTGTTCTGACATGTAATCTGCGTGTTACTTTGATATGTGGTCCAATTGCTGAGCTGATCCACCACATGTGCCTGGGGTAACTGGCACACACCCAAGCTGCGGGTGGGAACAATGTTTGGGCCCCAGGAGTGTGTATAACGTGTGTCACACATACTTAGCCAGCTGCCTACTGTCCAGGGTTCATCCCTCATTCATGTGGGGCAGGACAGTCATGCCTACTCCAGGCCATGCAATGCACTCTGTACTCCCACTCCCGTGTATCAGCTGACACGTTGTGCTCAGTGATATGTCCCCTCAGGTGTCAGCCTCTGTGTCAGTGTGCTGAGGCTTCGATGTCAGGACTGCTGGGGTGTTTATCGGTTGGGGCTCAGCATGCCACCGGAGATGTGACCATAGGAGACGATACTTGTGTGACACATAGGTGTTTGAACACCTGACCATGCAGACTGGGGTATGCGAATGTGAAGTCCATGCAGCTGTTTCCCATTCACAGCAGATTGTGAGGTGCTCAGGTTCAGAGGCTTGTGTTACAGGTCACCCATATGTCCAATCAGTATGACCTGGACAGATAAGGGTTCAGATGATGTGGTGTGTGGGGGATGTACATGTGCACTTGTTCAGCTCCAGGACTTGCATTCCCCATGACCTACTATTGTGACACAGTGCAGACTGTTTTTGTGTGGCTGCCCTGCCCATGTGACTGGAGACAGTGATGTATGACTTAGCAGGCATGCCTGTGCCATGGCATGTGACTTCCTATGAGTGATCCTGCAGGGGAGTGACATGTGCTATATGCACACCATAGTGGCAATGGCTATCAGCACATGGGTGCATCATGGTGTCTGTCGCTGGTATGCATCACATGCATTTCATATATCTGACTCTGGGCATCACTTTCATCCGGACACCTGTACTGACTCAGTGGCAAGAGTTGTGATGTGTGCATGTTCACATGCTTCACCGTGTTCTCTGCACCGTCCAACTACTGTGTAGGTGGTGCATGTGTCCACACTGGGGTATTGCCAGCCTACGGACGCCAGACAGATGGGTACAAGGCCAGGTGGGATGTGAGTGCCATGGTTGACGATCAGACTGACAATTGGCTTCTCCTATTCTGTTTGGGCAATTTTAGCAATGTTCAACTAAGGATGCCAGGCCTTGCTCTGTATTGTGCTGTACTTACTGTGGTGTGTGCGTTCGGTGCAGGTGACTGATGTCTGTCTGTTTCCCTATTGTTTGCAGATACATCCACGGCCACAGGAGGGGACAGCTCCATGGACCAGGAGGAGCCGCAGAGCCAGACTGGGTCAGCAGCCGAGGAGTGGTCGGAGGGACCCAGTGGCACGGAGGGCGAGGGAGCCACACCGAGGAGTCCTCAGCACCATCCACCTCAGCTGAGGACCACAGCAGCTCAGAGGATGACTCCCTTATGGAGGCGGGTGTCAGCAGCCACCACACCCCAGCTAGTGTTGCTGTCCCCACCACCACCACCACCGCCCTCCCATCGGCTCCCATTCCCGAGGTCCATGGAGGCTCCCATGTTCGGGAGCGTGTCTCCTTCGGGCCAGGCACCACACCCCCTGCCCCTGTGTCCCGTGCTGCCCTGAGTGAGGAGTCTGTGTACCTCCTTCGCCAGCTCCATGTAGGGCAGACAGCGATGCTGAGTGTCCTCCATGCACACACCACTCTGTTGACTCAGCTGGTGTCGTTCATGGAGGGCATCTCATCGGGCATGTCTGCCCTACAGACGGGCAATACGTCCATGGACTCCTCCCTGATGGCAGCAGTGTCCCTCCTCCAACAGTCCCTCACCCCTCCTGTCTCTGCCCCATCCACACTCCCCATCACCTTACCTGTCCCAAGCACACACACACCGGCACAGGCACACACCAGCACAGACACGAGCAGCACACACACACACACGCCACAGACAAGATGCACACGCACGCACAGTCAGGGGACTGAAACCACACTCACAGGGGATGGGGCCCAGTCACACACCCCCGCATCCACGAGCACTGCGCAGTCCACAGTTGCCTCTCCCTCCAAAGCCCCCTCCGTTGCCTCACCTACAACCCCAAAGACCCAGCGGCTCTTCCTCAGTGACCTCGGCCTCTTCCCCTCCGATCCAGCTGATACAGCATTCAGGGGGAAGAGGAAGCCCACCCACATGGAGCGGAGTGCCCCTCGCCACCGGACACCCTCCCCCAGGCGCAGACCGACTGACGCCCCCATCCGCAAGTCCCCCGGACCCGGAAGAGCAAGACCCCGCCGCCGCCCTGCAGCTCAGGCACCAAGTCTCCTTCCTCCATCCCTCAGGCCCCCACTCCACAGGTGCCCCCGCCACACCCTGCCCCAGGTTCCCCCACCCACAGATACACCATCCCCAAAAGGATCAGGCCTTCTCCCCTGCCACTTGCTCTTCCTGGCCCACACCCCCGCTGCGCTTGTCTGTGCCACTGGTGTGGAGACGGTGTCCTCCCCTCTGTCCTGCCCACCTTACCTGATCCCCATTCTCCTCCCCTGGAGGTAGGCACTGCAGTGGAGTCCACTACCACCCTGTCTGACTTGGGCACTGCAGTGGGGAACCTGTCCACTCCATCTGCACGGTCCCCTGCAGTCTTGCCGGCACCCACACCATCAGAGTCATGCCCCCCACTTGTGCCGGCACACACCATGTCAGACACCTCCACTGCAGTTGTCAGTGGCTCTCCAGCACCCACCACCCCTTCCCTGCCTCCTTCTGGTGAGCCATGATCCTGTCCCTGCGGTGCCTGGCCTGCCCCCCCGTATGCCCCTCCGAGGGGATTGTCCCTGGTTTTCATCAGTGCAGGCATGCGTAGGGTGACATCTGCCACTGTCACCCTGTTTAGACTTTCATATTGGACTGGCCATTGGCCTTTGTTAATTGTTTGCTGGACATCAACTGTTAGACCCACATATGCTGAATAAAGCACCTTTCTGTTCTCTAGTGCTTTTGCTTCTGATGTACATGTTGTTGATGATGCTAACCATGCCCTTGCTGCAGTGATGGTGATATTTGGTCTCATGATAATGAAGTGTTACTGTGCAGGAACACATGTGGTCCAGGGGAATGTGTCCTATCCTGTGGTGTATCCATGTCATCCTTAGCAGCATCTGAGGGTGTAATGTGTTCAATATTTGGCAATGGGATTTCCTACTTACATTAGCAATTTCACATCTGTGGCTTCCACCCCTGCACATCTGTTGTGCCTGCCATTGTTCAATTAGTCTACTTCCCTGACCGTGTGGCCATCTCCACTGGACTTGCAGGTTTGGGCATCAATGGGGAAGGACTCATCTGTGTTGTCAGTGCAACATTGCTATACAAGTGTGTTGGATCTGTGCTGATGAATTCGTTGGCACTGCCATGACCAGGCTGATGTGACGGGAGCCTTCATTTGGTGCTAATTGTTCACTGTGTGACCAAGTGCTCAGCTAACATGATGGAGCCCTACTGAGGCAACATATGGCACAGCTTTCCTCACACAGGAGTGGAGTCCCCTCATGGCAGTGTGTACTCCTGTGACATTGCCTGCGCCCAAGGTGTGTGTTGTATGAGCATGTCTGTGTGTTCACTTCCGTTTTGCTGTGCATGCTGGGATCCCTAGTGTTGTACCTGTTTGTGATGCTTGCTGAGTTGACCTATGTTCCCCCAAGTCTTCTCCCTGGATTCTCTGTGATGTGGGTGCATGGCACATTACTGGTCATCAGGGTGTCACCCATAGGTGTGTTTGCTGTCAGGGCTGAGTTTGTGTGCAGACGCAGATGGGTCACAGTCAGGATTCCCTGTGGCACTTGTTGTTTACACCTGTCATGTGATTTCCAGTTTGTGTTATCTTTCAGTGATTGTGACACGTTGTGTGTGTGACTGCTGGCACTCCTCAGGGTCCGGGCTGCAATGTTGGTAGTTGTCTATGTGTGTTCTTTGTGGGTGACCTTGGCTTCTTCATTGGTGTGTGACTGTGGCTGGGATCCCATTGGTTGGTGTGGTATTGCCGTCATGTCCATGTACAGCGTAGTGTGCAGTGTCTCAGACATTCAGGAGTCTTGTTGAGTGGCCATGTGTGATGTGTTTCTGCACCTTGGTTCCCACCCACCACCCTGGGATTGTCATGGGTGCATGTGCAATGTCACCAGTGCATGTGTGCTTCACTGCTGCACATTGTTGGAGGTCGAGGTGTGTGGTGTTGAGTGTGTGCAGATGAGAGTTGTTGCCCGGCTAGACCCCTGCCTCCATGTTGGCCTTGGCTTACTGGCCGTGCTGATTGATTTGTGTTTGTGTAGGTGTGATGGTAGTTTGTTGCTCAGGACACATGACTGTGGTTCACAGTGTGAACGACATTTATCTTTGTCATCACAGTGGGATTGTAATGCAGCCCAGGGTCACCACATTGTGGGGGCCCTGGGGGTGAGTGCTGTGGTGTGTCTGTGTCTTGCTGTGTCAGTTGCTGTTCCTACATGCTTGTGTGACATGTGTGATTTGTGCTCCCTCTCATCTGACAATGCCTGATTGCCCACATAGGGGATTTGGATCCATGAGTTACCTTTGTGTGGCACTGTATGCACATCTGTGTAATTGGTATTCAGGCCTCCTCATGTGTTGTGTGGTTGCCTGGGGACACTGGCACCCCCCCTCACCTGTTGTGTTTGATGTGCAGTGTGGGTCTGCCTGTTTGTGTTTGTGCATCTGCACCACTGCATTGGCATATCTTTGGTGTGCCATTGGCTGTATGTTGTTTGGTGGGTTTCCCCTGCTGTCCCTGGGACTCCTAGGTCATCGGTCAGCACAATGATCATTGTTTGTGTGTCCCATTGCTGCCATGGTATGGTATCTGTTCACCTCACATCTACAGTCTCCACAGGGTATCTGCATTTGTGTGCCCATTGGTGCAAATATGTCGGTCTGCATTCTGATGGTCACTTCTGTCATTGTGTCATTGATGAATGTTGACTGTGTCAGCCCCCATGGGTGATGTTTGTCTGCACATGACCAAAGGTATGTCTTATTTGCACTGCAGTATTTGCCTCCCCCAATCTATGTTGCAATGGGACACATGCACTACTTTGCCACTGATGTGTTTTATGTTCTGTGACCAGGAATCATCCATGCAGTTTGGCAGTTGCAGCTTTTTCTTTGTTAACACTTGCATTTTGGTCACTGTGATGATGGGGGTTTGGACCCCATTGCCACAATGTTCAAAATGTGCTTCAGCTATGGACCCCACACTTACATTTTGGTCACTGTGATGATGGGGTTTTGAATCCCATTGCCACAATGGTCATGGCCTGCTTGCATTGTGGGGCCACACACATATATGTGTGGCACATGTGATAGGGGGTCACATTGTATGTTCAAAGTCATGTTCAGTGTTGTAGGCATTTGACACAGTCTACACACGCTTGTCATGGTGTTGGGGGATGTCTTTTCTTGCATTCCCTAGGTTGTAGTGTGCTGGTTGTGTCATGCATTGTCCATCCTATGAGTGGGGGTGGTGTTGGTGGTAGGCATCCAGCCCCCCATGGGTAGAGGTGGTAGTAGTGACAGGCATCCAGCCCCCCATGGGTAGAGGTGGTAGTAGTGGTAGGCATCTGGCACCCCTGGGTAAGGGTGGTAGTAGTGGTAGGCATCTGGCACCCCCTGGGTAAGGGTGGTAGTAGTGGTAGGCATCTGGCACCCCTGGGTAAGGGTGGTATTAGTGCTAGGCATCTGGCATCCCTGGGTAAGGGTGGTAGTAGTGACAGGCATCCAGCCCCCCATGGGTAGAGGTGGTAGTAGTGACAGGCATCCAGCCCCCATGGGTAGAGGTGGTAGTAGTGGTAGGCATCTGGCCCCCCTGGATAAGGGTAGTAGTGGTGGTAGGCATCCAGCCCCCCATGGGTAGAGGTGGTAGTAGTGACAGGCATCCAGCCCCCCATGGGTAGAGGTGGTAGGCATCCGGCACCCCCTGGGTAAGGGTGGTAGTAGTGGTAGGCATCTGGCACCCCCTGGGTAAGGGTGGTAGTAGTGGTAGGCATCTGGCACCCCCTGGGTAAGGGTGGTAGTAGTGGTAGGCATCTGGCACCCCCTGGGTAAGGGTGGTAGTAGTGACAGGCATCCAGCCCCCATGGGTAGAGGTGGTAGTAGTGACAGGCATCCAGCCCCCATGGGTAGGGGGTGGTAGTAGTGACAGGCATCCAGCCCCCATGGGTAGAGGTGGTAGTAGTGGTAGGAATCTGGCACCCCGTGGGTAAGGGTGGTAGTGGTGGTAGGCATCCAGCCCCCCATGGGTAGAGGTGGTAGTAGTGTAGTAGTGACAGGCATCCAGCCCCCCATGGGTAGAGGTGGTAGTAGTGACAGGCATCCAGCCCCCCATGGGTAAAGGTGGTAGTAGTGGTAGGCATCTGGCACCCCCTGGGTAAGGGTGGTAGTGGTGGTAGGCATCCAGCCCCCCATGGGTAGAGGTGGTAGTAGAGACAGGCATCCAGCACCCCATGGGTAGAGGTGGTAGTAGTGGTAGGCATCCGGCACCCCCTGGGTAAGGGTGGTAGTAGTGGTAGGCATCTGGCACCCCTGGGTAAGGGTGGTAGTAGTGGTAGGCATCTCGCACCCCCTGGGTAAGGGTGGTAGTAGTGGTAGGCATCTGGCACCCCTGGGTAAGGGTGGTAGTAGTGACAGGCATCCAGCCCCCATGGGTAGAGGTGGTAGTAGTGACAGGCATCCAGCCCCCATGGGTAGGGGTGGTAGTAGTGACAGGTATCCAGCCCCCATGGGTAGAGGTGGTAGTAGTGGTAGGCATCCTGGCACCCCTGGGTAAGGGTGGTAGTAGTGGTAGGCATCTGGCACCCCTGGGTAAGGGTGGTAGTAGTGGTAGGCATCCAGCCCCCATGGGTAGAGGTGGTAGTAGTGGTAGGCATCCTGGCACCCCCTGGGTAAGGGTGGTAGTGGTGGTGGGCATCCAGCCCCCATGGGTAGAGGTGGTAGTAGTGACAGGCATCCAGCCCCCATGGGTAGAGGGTGGTAGTAGTGGTAGGCATCTGACACCCTCTGGGTAAGGGTGGTAGTAGTGGTAGGCATCTGGCACCCCTGGGTAAGGGTGGTAGTAGTGGTAGGCATCCTGGCACCCCTGGGTAAGGGTGGTAGTAGAGACAGGCATCCAGCCCCCATGGGTAGAGGTGGTAGTAGTGACAGGCATCCAGCCCCCATGGGTAGGGGTGGTAGTAGTGACAGGCATCCAGCCCCCATGGGTGAGGTGGTAGTAGTGGTAGGCATCTGGCACCCCTGGGTAAGGGTGGTAGTGGTGGTAGGCATCCAGCCCCCATGGGTAGAGGTGGTAGTAGTGACAGGCATCCAGCCCCCCATGGGTAGAGGTGGTAGTAGTGGTAGGCATTTGGCATCCCCTGAGTAAGGGTGGTAGTAGTGGTAGGCATCTGGCACCCCTGGGTAAGGGTGGTAGTAGTGGTAGGCATCTGGCACCCCTGGGTAAGGGTGGTAGTAGTGACAGGCATCCAGCCCCCATGGGTAGAGGTGGTAGTAGTGACAGGCATCCAGCCCCCCATGGGTAGGGGTGGTAGTAGTGACAGGCATCCAGCCCCCATGGGTAGAGGTGGTAGTAGTGGTGGGCATCCTGGCACCCCTGGGTAAGGGTGGTAGTCGTGGTAGGCATCCTGGCACCCCTGGGTAAGGGTGGTAGTGGTGGTAGGTATCCAGCCCCCATGGGTAGAGGTGGTAGTAGTGGTAGGCATCCTGGCACCCCTGGGTAAGGGTGGTAGTGGTGGTAGGCATCCAGCCCCCATGGGTAGAGGTGGTAGTAGTGACAGGCATCCAGCCCACCCTGGGTAGGGGTGGTAGTAGTGGTAGGCATACAGGCCCCTATGTGTATGTGTGGCATTGGTGAGGGCCATCCCGCCCCTATGGTGCTGCTGTTGCAGGTATATTCTGCATCCCAGTCTGTGTGTGATGTGTCGGGTACGTGTAGTTTGTTTTTGTTGTTGGTGTCTGACTTACCTTCTGCGCCGTACGCGTCCGTGCCTGTTCCGGTAATAGAGGTAGAATATTGGTAGGACTGGCACGAAGGGATTCATGGTTGGTTCGCGTCGTTCGTCTTTCTCTTTGCTTCGCCTCGTCCTCGTCGCTGGCGTGTTCGTCTCGTAGCCGTGGATCGTGTTGTGGCGCGAATCAGAGCTTATGTGTGCCTCGACCGGATGCTTTGACGTGCCGTGCGTAGCGACGGGTTCGGCGCGTACGGGAAGCGCATCGTACTTGTCCGGCCGGACGGGGCTGCATTTTTGCTTACGTGCGGCTCGATTCTACGATTCCGGATCCGCCTCGGTCTGAGTTCAGGTCCTGTATTGGGTGAGTACGACTGGGTCGGGATTTGGGCAGTTGTGCGCATCGTACTTGCTCGTTCGGACGTATGTGCGGATCGGTCGGGAAACAGGCATTCACCTGGATTTTTTCCCGACCGAATGGTATTAGGTGCGCCTCCGACCGGGATCGGAATCGACCCCTAGGTGTCAGCAAATATTTATTCCCGAGTAAAGTAGGTGTCAGCAAATATTAATCACCGAGAAAAGTAGGTGTCAGAAAATATTTATCCCTGAGTAAGGTAGGCGTCAGCAAAGATTCATCACCGAGAAAAGTAGTTATCAGCAAATATTTATCACCGAGTAAAGTAGGTGTCAGCAAATATTAATCACTGAAAAAATTAGGTGTCAGCAAATAATTATCCCCGAGTAAAGTCGGTGTCAGCAAAAATTAATCACTGAGTAAAGTAGGTGTCAGCAAATATTAATCACCGAAAAAGTAGGTGTCAGCAAATTTTTGTCCCCGAGTAAAGTAGGCGTTAGCAAATATTTAGCACGGAGAAAAGTAGGCATAAGAAAATATTTATCCCCGAGTAAAGTAGGTGTCAGCAAATATTAATCACCGAGAAAAGTATATGTCAGCAAATAATTATCACCGAGTAAAGTAGGTGTCAGCAAATATTAATCACAGAGAAAAGTAGGTGTCAGCAAATATTTATCCCTGAGTAAAGTAGGTGTCAGCAAATATTTGTCACCAAGAAAAGTAGGTGTCAGCAAATATTAATCACTGAAAAAGTAGGTGCCAGCAAATATTTATCCTGAGTAAAGTAGGTGTCAGCAAATATTTATCACTCAGAAAAGTAGGTGTCAGCAAATATTTATCCCCGAGTAAAGTAGGTGTCAGCAAATATTAATCACTGAAAAAAGTAAGTGTCAGCAAATATTAATCACTGAAAAAAGTAGGTGTCAGCAATTGTTTATAAAGTAGGTGTCAGCAAATATTTATCACTGAGAAAAGTAGGTGTCAGCAAAAATGTATCCCCGAGTAAAGTAGGTGTCAGCAAATATTAATCACTGAAAAAAGTAGTTGTCAGCAAATATTAATCACCAAAAAAAGTAGGTGTCAGCAAATATTTATCCCCAAGTAAAGCAGTTGTATGCAAATATTAATCACCATGTAAAGTAGGTGTCAGCAAATATTAATCACTGAAAAAAGTAGGTGTCAACAAATATCAATCACCAAAAAAGTAGGTGTCAGCAATTATTTATCCCCTAGTAAAGTAGGTGTCAGCAAATATTTATCACTGAGAAAAGTAGGTGTCAGCAAATACTAATGACTGAAAAAGTCGGTGTCAGCAAATATTAATCACTGAATAAAGTAGGTGTCAGCAAATATTTATCCTCGAAGTAAGGTAGGTGTCAGCAAGTATTTATCACTGAGAAAAGTAGGTGTCAGCAAATATTTATCACCGAGTAAAGTAGGTGTCATCAAATATTAATCACCAAAAAAAGTAGTGTCAGAAAATATTTATCCCTGAGTAAGGTAGGTGTCAGCAAATATTATTCATCATGTAGAGTAGGTGTCAGCAAATATTAATCTCTGAGAAAAGTAGGTGTCAGCAAATATTAATCACCGAAAAAAGTAGGTGTCAGCAAATATTTATCACTGAGAAAATAGGTGTCAGCAAATATTAATCACCGAAAAAAGTAGGTGTCAGCAAATATTTATCCCCGAGTAAAGTAGGTGTCAGCAAATATTTATCACCGAGTAAAGTAGGTGTCAGCAAATATTTATCACCGATAAACGTAGGTGTCAGCAAATATTTATTACTGAGTAAAGGAGGTGTCAGCAAATATTAATCACCAAGAAAAGTAGGTGTCAGCAAATATTTATCCCTGTATAAAGTAGTTGTCAGCAAATATTAATCATCATGTAACGTAGGTGTCAGCAAATATTAATCTCTGAGAAAAGTAGGTTTCAGCAAATATTAATCACCGAAAAAAGTAGGTGTCAGCAAATATTAATCACTGAAAAAACTAGGGGGCCGATTCCGATTCGGGCCGGAAAACGTACCGACCGACTCGGAGCCGGAATAAATACCGACCGACACGTACCGGTGCAGCCCGACCCGCAAAGTACGATGAAAAGCGTGCTAAATCCGACCGACTCGTACGGAACACAAGCCGACCGACCGAGCCGCGCGGAAAACAGCCATCCGGCCGGAAAAGCATGCGAAACGAACCGACCGACACGCACCAGGAAGAATCCCGAACGAAACGTACCCGCGAACGTCGACCCGCCAAGTACGATGCAACGCGTGGAAAACACGACCGAGTCGCACGGAGCACAAGCCGCACGACCGACACGCATTCAAAACTGCGAGCCGAAGCAAACCAAAACCCCGCGACCGACGCGTACGCAGCACAGAAAACAGCACAAACACAGCATGAACGAATAGGAGAGGCTCGCACGAGACAACTGGAGGGTCCGACTCGGTCACAAGAACGTCTCCTACATGCACAAAAATAACCAAGGAAAAAAAAGACACAAAAAAAGGCCAAACAAGCTATCACAAAGCAAATAAATACTGGGGGGGGGGAAACAGTGTACAAAGACACACCCACAACTCCACCTATATAAAGGATACAAATCCCTACCATGATCCTTTGCAAATTCTAATTACCTGCCAGCACTCAACACCAACAGACAGCAACCACACACACACTCACAGCTCATCCATCACACAAGCCACACACCAGCAGCACCACAACAAATAGCACCCTCACATACACCCAGCAAAACACACACTCACACACCCTCACTTGCACACCAACACACACATCACTCACCAGCACCACCCAACACCATGCCCCCAAAGAAGAATCACAAGTTCCTAGATAGTGAATTGGAAGTCCTGGTAGATGAGATCCTCAGGGTAGAGCCACAGCTGTTTGGCACATTGGTCCAACAGACACCCATGGCGCAGAAAACCAAGATGTGGGAGAGGATCGTCGACAGGGTCAACGCACAATCACCATGTTTGCGCACAAAGGTAGACATCCAGAACAGGTGGTATGACGTGCGCAGGAGGGTCAAGGAGCTGTTGAAGAAGGACTACATCTTGAGCCAACACACCGGCAGTGGCCCTCCTGCCAAACCAGTATACCTCAGGCCCTGGGAGGAGAAGGTGCGGGCCATCCTACCACCAGTGAGCGTCTATGGACTAGAAAACATCCCAGAGCCTGGTGAGTACACAACTAATGTACACAATATTGTGCCACAATACACACACATCACTGTCAAGGGAGAGTCAAACCATGCACCCTTAGCAAATACACACCAACCAAAACAGATCATCCCAAAATGTGTATGTCAGCCAGATAAACACAATACATGCCAGCTCATAGTGAAATGTAACTGTGTCATGACATGTACAAACCTAACAACAAATACAGCTAGGCAGTGGCACAAATATAACCAACAAACACAGTCAGACATGTAGCCACCACCACAACACCACCTCACAGGGAAGCTCACTGAAAGGAAGGAATACTGTGTATGCTGGGCAAGTCAGTGCAGCCAATAGCATCATGGGAGTCGTAGTCACAGAAATTGCCCACCCTCACAATGCGCACATCAACACCACCATGAACCATGCACACATCACAGGCAGTGCAAAACAACTGACAAGATGGCTGACACTGGCTACTGCTGTGGGGAGCACAAGGCCCTGCTGGCAACTGTGCACCAACAAACAGCACAACACCACTGCCTGACATCCTGAAAGCCAACTTGCACTCTCTGCAATGCAAGCACGTTGCATGGTGGGATATCTGGCTGGGTGGGAAGGAGGACTCACAGCACTGACCATAGTTACAAGCAGCTCACCTCACACACCCCCTCAACACAAACTCCACATAACCCACCTGGGAGAATGCAATGCCTCACATACCAAATGAAGATTCCACAAAGAACCACCACCCTGGGTAATGCTGTGTGAAGCACAGGGACACACCTGGGACTTGTAGCCAAACAAACGCAAGGACAACACTGTCAGCCTTCCTGTCAGCACAGGCACACTACCCCACAGGGAAGCAGAGTCAAAAGGAAGGAAGTATGGGCATGCTGGGAAGGGGGTGTAGGCAATAGCATGATGGGAGTTGGAGTCACAGATACTGCTCACCCTCACAATTGGCCCATCAACACCACTCTGAACCATGCTCATATCACAGGGAGTGGATAAGGACTGACAAGATGGCTGACACTGGCTACTGCTGTGGGGAGCACAAGGCCCTGCTGGGAACTGTGCACCAACAAACAGCACAACACCACTGCCTGACATCCTGAAAGCCAACTTGCACTCTCTGCAATGCAAGCACGTTCCATGGTGGGATATCTGGCTGGGTGGGAAGGAGGACTCACAGCACTGACCATAGTCACCAGCAGCTCCACCCACACACCCCCTAACACAAACTACACACAACTCACCTGGGAGAAAGCATTGCCTCACACACCAATCAAATATCCCACAAAGAACCACAACCCTGGGTCATGCAGTGTGAAGCACAGGGACACACATGGGACTTGTAGCAAAACAAACCCCAGGATAACACTGTCAGCCATCTTGTCAGCACAGGCACACAACCCCACAGGGAAGCTGAGTCAAAAGGAAGGAAGCATGGGCATGCTGGGAAGGGGGTGGAGGCAAAAGCATGATGGGAGTGGTAGTCACAGCTCAACATCCCCCACCCCCATGGCCCAGCAAGCTCACACTGAAGCATGCACACCTCACAGAGAGTGTAAAGCCCCATCAAAGATGTCTGACACTGGTGCTCTGTTGTGGGGAGCACAAGGCCATGCTGGGAACTGGACAACAACCAACAGCAGGACACCACTGTCAGCCATCTTGCCATTGCTGTCACACCCACACACAGTGAAGTACACTCAAAAGGAAGGAAGTATGGGCATGCTGGGAAGGGGGTGCAGGCAATAGCATGATGGGAGTGGGAGTCACAGCTCAACATCCCCCCCATGGCCCAGCAAGCTCACACTGAAGCATGCACACCTCACAGAGAGTGTAAAGCCCCATCAAAGATGTCTGACACTGGTGCTCTGTTGTGGGGAGCACAAGGCCATGCTGGGAACTGGACAACAACCAACAGCAGGACACCACTGTCAGCCATCTTGCCATTGCTGTCACACCCACACACAGTGAAGTACACTCAAAAGGAAGGAAGTATGGGCATGCTGGGAAGGGGGTGCAGGCAATAGCATGATGGGAGTGGGAGTCACAGCTCAACATCCCCCCCATGGCCCAGCAAGCTCACACTGAAGCATGCACACCTCACAGAGAGTGTAAAGCCCCATCAAAGATGTCTGACACTGGTGCTCTGTTGTGGGGAGCACAAGGCCATGCTGGGAACTGGACAACAACCAACAGCAGGACACCACTGTCAGCCATCTTGCCATTGCTGTCACACCCACACACAGTGAAGTACACTCAAAAGGAAGGAAGTATGGGCATGCTGGGAAGGGGGTGGAGGCAATAGCATGATGGGAGTGGTAGACACAGATATTGGTCAGCCTCACAATTGGCCCATCAACACCACCCTGAACCATGCACACATCACAAGGAGTGGAAAACAACTGACAAGATGGCTGACACTGGCTACTGCTGTGGGGAGCACAAGGCCCTGCTGGCAACTGTGCACCAACCAACAGCAGGACACCACTGACTGACATCCTGAAAGACAAATTGCACTCCCTGCAATGGAAGCAAGTTCCATGGTGGGATATCTGGCTGGGTGGGAAGGAGGGCCGGATGTCAACCCAATACAACCAATGCAGACCATGTACACACCCCAACATTCACATGGAAATGCCCAGATAATGCAGGACAATGTGCTACACCAATATCAACCCCTGACTGTGACAACTTAGGACAATGCAATGTACAGGCCCGCATCCAGAGGCACAGTCACAACTGTCAGGTGTGTCAACCATTGATGCCTGCAGAAACATAACATACATTGTGTGTGTCTCCCTAAAACAGGTGATGATGGGGACACAGCAGCAGACGCTGAGGAGTCCCCGTCCCAGGCTCAAGAGGATACGGAGCTCACTGGTGTGGAACAGCCACTGCCCTCCTCGGATGAAGAAGACCAACCTGGCACCTCCTGAGCAAGTCATCATGCAGCACCAGCAGGACCACTAGCTGCACCCCCTGCACCCACCCCTCCAACGACTGTCAACACACATACCACCCCTGCCGACATGGAAAGACCAAGGAGCACCACCACCACCAGCACAGGGACCCTGGACCAACGTGGGGCCATGGACACCAACACCACCAACAACCCCCAAGGGGGCCCAGGGTCACCTGTGCGTGCCACCTCAGGTACTGCACATGTCGCCAGGGGTGGTGGGAGGGGTGGGAGACACAGGTCACTGATCGCAGAGGGGTCTGGACTGCATGATGACCCACAACTGGCACGCATAGCCGATGCGTACCAGTCCAGCACTGGAGAGCTCAGCCAGGTAGTGGGGCTCCTCAGGGACATTAAACAGCAGCACACTGCCCATCATGCCCGCTTGGACTCACACATGTCCCGCGTGGAGTCCAAGTGGGACACACTGCAAGAGATGACGGCGGTGCATAGGGACATACTACAATGCCTCCGCCAGATGAGCAGCAACCAGTCAACACCTCCCTGTGTGCCCACAACATCTGGTGCTGAAACAACTGCAATTGCCACAGGGAGGGAGGATGACTCTGGCGGAGAGTCCCCTGCACCGCAGCAGCCTGCGCTTGAGGGTCCCCCCCCAAAGAAGAGGGGCCGTCCGAGGAGGGGCAAGTGAGAGGCCGATGGCCATGTGCAACCCCAGGAAGCCTAAACCTGTTCTGGATAATCACCTTTGTGCGCAAACTGTTCACCCTGTTGACTGCAACACAACTCTCCCACATGACATGGGGAGCTCAAGTTGGACCAATGTCTCAGATGACTGTGGACTTTACTCTGGACATTTCTGCTACCAGGACTTCCAAATCATCTAGGAACTTTGGATTACAATCACAATGTACAGCACCCACCATCCTGTGCACTATACTCACACATGTATGTCAATAAACTCACTAATACACCATACTTGCCTCTGTTGTGATTCCTACGTTGTCTCTGAAGTGGCGATGATGAACTGGGAAATGACACTGTGCATGCTAACTGCTACAGCAAGTACAACACCGGCATGTGAGTCATGGCGACGTCACACATATGAGGGAGGCACACCACCAGGGCTACACAACACATACACACCATGGCCATCTGACTCATCGCCTACACTGATGTTGCCAGGAAATACGTTGCATTGCACAGACCCAACACCTATTCACAGTCTGTGTTAACTAGCCCACTGGTGCAGTAAGCAAATGTCAGTCAGATGTGTGACCACAGACAACGCACATCACAAAGTGAAGCACAGGTTTATTACACATTTGCAACATGTTGTAACCACCACAGATGCAAGGTAATCCCACCTGGCAGCGGGCACACAGTCAACAAGTGTAGAAGGAAGGAAGTCCATGGGTGTGGTGCACATCACCTGTAGGGACACGACAGCTACCACCCTGGAAGTCGAATCACGGTGTCGGGGATCACAGTTGACCAAACGACTCTGAAAGTACCCTGTGAAGGACAGAAATGACACACAGTCAAAAGCACTGATGAACAGGACAGAACTGCAATACACATGCCCAATACATGTCACAAGATACCCACCCAGAACCAAGTTAGCATGTCAACACTGTTGGGGAGTACAGACTACCTGTAAGGACACATCGCTACACGCATACAGTCATGTAGCACATGCACACACTCAAACAGCACCAGAGCACCACCAACACATATCATGCAAACTCACATCAGTTACATGACATCTCTGGATACTTACATTCAGCTGAAGAAGTTGGTGATGAGCTGTGTGCGGACATCACCATCATCATCATCATCATCATCACTGGCATCGTGGTCCAGGCCAGGATCCTCCACAGGTGGCGGACGTTGGTCATCGTCATCCAGGATGAGAGGCAACTCCTTCCGCACTGCCAGGTTGTGTAGCATGCAGCAGACGATGACAATCTTGCACACCTTTGCCGGGGCATATGGGAGGGACCCTCCTGTCTTGTCCAGGCAGCGGAAGCGGCTCTTCAGGAGACCAAATGTCCGCTCAATCACTCTCCTCGTCCGACCATGTGCCTCATTGTAGCGCATCTGGGCTGGTGTCACAGGGTTCCTGAGGGGCGTCAGCAACCACAGCATGTTGGGATATCCGGAGTCACCTACATACAGACAATTGCACATTAGCTGAGTTGGAAAAGAGGGTGGGACACTACATTGCAGAACACACACAATGGTACAAAGTCAGTACACACCAACAAGCCAGGCACGCTGGTTCTGCATCTGTGACATCATCCTCGGGATGCGACTACTTCTCATCACGTAGGCATCGTGTGCAGAACCCGGGAAACGGGCACACACGTGTGTGATGGTCATATCTGCAAGACAGACCACCAGTGCATTGACCGAGTGGTAGTGCTTGCGGTTCCTGTATGCCTGCTCCTGGGCCTGTGGTGGTACCAAAGCCACATGTGTCCCATCAATGGAGCCAATGACATGCAGCATCCTCCCCAGGGCATAGAAGTCACTCTTCACGCCAGTCAGTTGCTGGAGTCTAGGGAAATAGATGTACTGGTTCAGGTATATCAACATAGCCTCCAATACATCGCGGAGCACATGGCTGAACATGGTCTGTGACATCCCACCAGCAGTCGCCAGAGTGTGTTGAAAGGTACCGGTGGCAAAGAAGTGTAGGGCTGCCATCACCTTCACCTTGGGGGTCAGCGCTGTAGGATACGGCCGGCCAGGTTGCAGGTGTGGTGCCAAGCGCACTGCCAAATCTTCAATCAGCTGCCTGGTGAAGCGGTACCTTCGGATGCTGTCACGTTCCACCATCGTTGCCAGGTCAGGGAATGGTCTATGGACAGCTGGTGCCCTGCAGTGCATAGGTGAAGAAAGAAAGATTGTCAGTCACCCCACATATGTGGCATTGAACACACTCAATATCACATGATACATCATTATGAGGCACAAGTACATGATGTGTGCAGTTCCGTAAGGACATGTATGGCACATACATGGCCAACATCCAACATCACAGTTCAACAAGTGGCATCAATAAGTCCCAGGTTGTGCCATTGGGTATCATGAGGACGTGTCACATTTCCCATCTCCTGCTGCCACGTTACAAACACACCCCACAGTGACATGTGAGGACAGATGTGCCCCAGGCATCACAGCCCAACGACAGGTAGATTCCCAGGGACCCTGTATTGCCACATGGACACTGGCATGACATGGCGTATCATGTATACACCACAGCAAAACAACCATGACCCCCACAGGTAGTGGTCCCTGTTACCTCGGCAGGACAGACATGGACGTCTGTGATACACACACGCACAACATCAAAGTCCATGCACAAACAACGTGGATGTGGAGACTGTCTCCCATTGTGCACATGAAATCAGAGACATTGTAAAGTAAACACAACATGAACACAGACTGCGGAGGACCATCACTATTGTGCCAATGGGTCAGCCTGGGTTAAACATACCGTCCCACATGGGACTCAGGGGGCATGTGACATGACATACACATACAACACCGTGAAATGTGACCATGCCACATGCTCAGATATGAACAGTTGCACATCACAGTGTTCATGTACACGAAACACCAAGGATACTGTCCCCATGAACACGTGCACAGCCTGGGGGTGGCTGCCCCAAGTGACACCCACAGAACTACATGTTCACCCCCATACACGGAATAGGTAATGCAGCCTTACATGCCTTAGGATACAGTTTGGACAGGCTGTGGTGTTGTAGGTGTGCCCCTCACTCCCTGGGAAGTATATGTGGCTGGCATATGTTCACCTGTGACAGGCATGGTGACATATGCCAGTGACATGTACAGGGACGCGTTGGACAGCAATGGACCGATCGGTGCGCACACATTGGCCATTGCATTCAATGTGTGCTGGTACGCGTTGTATTCGCAATACGCGTTGGACAGCAATGGACCGATCGGTGCACACACATTGGCCATTGCATTCAATGTGTGCTGGTACGCGTTGTATTCGCAATACGCGTTGGACAGCAATGGACCGATCGGTGTGCACACATTGGCCATTGCATTCAATGTGTACGTGTACGCGGTGTATCCCGGATACGCTTGAACAGCAATGGACCGATCGGTGTGCCCGGCCGGCCCATTGCAATCAATGTGTGCAGGTACGCGTTGTATCCCGGTACGCTGTTGAACAGCAATGGACCGATCGGTGTGCCCGGCCGGCCCATTGCAATCAATGTGTGCGGGTACGCGTTGTATCCCGGGTACGCGTTGAACAGCAATGGACCGATCAGTGGCCCGGCCGGCCCATTGCAATCAATGTGTGCAGGTACGCGTTGTATCCCGGGTACGCTTGAACAGCAATGGACCGATCGGTGTGCCCGGCCGGCCCATTGCAATCAATGTGTGCGGTACGCGTTGTATCCCGGGTATGCGTTGAACAGCAATGGACCGATCGGTGTGCCCGGCCGGCCCATTGCAATCAATGTGTGCGGTACGCGTTGTATCCTGGGTATGCGTTGAACAGCAATGGACCGATCGGTGTGCCCGGCCGGCCCATTGCAATCAATGTGTGCGGGTACGCGTTGTATCCCGGGTACGCATTGAACAGCAATGGACCGATCGGTGTGCCCGGCCGGCCCATTGCAATCAATGTGTGCGGGTACGCGTTGTATCCCGGGTACGCTGTTGAATAGCAATGGACCGATCGGTGTGCCCGGCCGGCCCATTGCAATCAATGTGTGCGGGTACGCGTTGTATCCCGGGTACGCTTGAACAGCAATGGACCGATCGGTGTGCCCGGCCGGCCCATTGCAATCAATGTGTGCGGGTACGCGTTGTATCCCGGGTATGCGTTGAACAGCAATGGACCGATCGGTGTGCCCGGCCGGCCCATTGCAATCAATGTGTCGGGTACGCGTTGTATCCCGGGTACGCGTTGAACAGCAATGGACCGATCAGTGGGCCCGGCCGGCCCATTGCAATCAATGTGTGCGGGTACGCGTTGTATCCCGGGTACGCCTTGAACAGCAATGGACCGATCAGTGTGCCCGGCCGGCCCATTGCAATCAATGTGTGCGGGTACGCGTTGTATCCCGGGTATGCGTTGAACAGCAATGGACCGATCGGTGTGCCCGGCCGGCCCATTGCAATCAATGTGTGCGGGTACGCGTTGTATCCCGGGTACGCATTGAACAGCAATGGACCGATCGGTGTGCCCGGCCGGCCCATTGCAATCAATGTGTGCGGGTACGCGTTGTATCCCGGGTACGCGTTGAACAGCAATGGACCGATCGGTGTGCCCGGCCGGCCCATTGCAATCAATGTGTGCGGGTACGCGTTGTATCCCGGGTACGCCTTGAACAGCAATGGACCGACCGGTGTGCACCCATTGGCTATGGCCTGGCCTGGCAACGTACGCGTTTTCAAATTTTGAACGAGTCTGATGCTGGAAATTCAGTTGGTCACCCACAACAATGTTGCAAATTCATGGGTGTCATGAAGTTGAACCTTTGAAGGATGCTGTGGGCATGTGTAAGTGGTGCAATTCCATGGATTGGCCAGATTCAGAAGATGCTAACTACTTGGACCTATCACTTTGGACACATGGGACAGTAACTGCCTCTGCAGCACACATATAATGCTGGCTGTTCCCCTGAGAGCTCACTTGCCTGCACTACATGCTCCAGGACGACATCTGCCACCACCACTGCTACTGAATCTGCACCCTCTGGACCCTGCAATGGCACGTACTGTGGAGAGAGCCCCAGCCTTCAGCACTGAGGAGAACCAGGCCCTGCTGGACAGCCTCCTTCCACAGTACAGCAAGCTGTATTGGAAAGCAGGGGAGCAGGTGAGTGTTCTGTCCACTGCCTTCCTAAATGTGCATGTTGTCTGACTAGCAAGGCTAACAGTCTGCACGCCACTGGCTAGCAGGCTCACTGAGTTGTTGTCACCCCCCATAGTGTGTAGTTACATGCACTGGACAGGTATGGTGCAGTGACAGTGCATTTAAACAAGGTTTTACTTCCCAAGCAATGATACCATGTAGTTACTGCTGGCATACTGTCCATGGCCATCTTTGCACTGCCTGTGTACATCATGTGCCCCTGTGATTGAGACATGTATACACAACTGTGTAATGCACGGATATGTTGCATGTGTAGTAATAGCATTCTCACTTTGTCATCCTCACAGGTTGATGCCCACCAGAAGCAGAAGATATGGCTGACCATCGTCCGGGCAGTGAGATCCGTGGGGGACTACAAGCGCCAGATCCGCAACTGCCAGAAGAGGTGGCAGGACCTTCGGGGCTGGACCCGGAGGATCGCACGGGTCCAGCTGAAGCTGTCGCCTCCTCGCAGGAGGGGCGGACACCGGACCCTGACCCCCCACATGCTCAGGATCCTGGCGGTGGTCTTCCCTGATCTGGATGGGCAGCTGAAGGCCAGAGAGCAGCAAGGAGGGGGTGAGTCCATGACTGCATTGTGAACTTTGTCTGCCATGCTATGTGCCCTCCTCTGGCCTGGTTAAACTTCCATAGTACATCAGTCATGTGGTCCAGGACCCATGTCCCTCAATTGTGCACTGCCCACTCCTCATCTGATACCCAGGTGTGGCCCTTGCAGTCAGGGAATTGTGTCACTTGGGTACTGTGTCCTTGCAGTTTGCTTGACTCAAGGTGGGGGACAGCATCTGTTCCCCTAACTCTGTGGTGGGCATCATGGGTGGGTCCATTGCTTACACAATGCCTGTGTTCTGACATGTAATCTGCGTGTCACTTTGATATGTGGTCCAATTGCTGATCTGATCCACCACATGTGCCTGGGGTGTCTGGCACACACCCATGCTGCGGGTGGGAACAATGTTTGGGCCCCTGGAGTGTCTATATTACATGTGTCACACATACTTAGCCAGCTGCCTACTGTCCAGGGCTCATCCCTCATTCATGTGGGGCAGGACAGTCATGCCTACTCCAGGCCATACAATACACTCTGCACTCCCACTCCCGTGTATCAGCTGACACGTTGTGCTCAGTGATATGTCCCCTCAGGTGTCTGCCTCTGTGTCAGTGTGCTGTGGCTTCCTTGTCAGGACTGCTGGGGTGTTTCTCGGTTGGGGCTCAGCATGCCACCGGAGATGTGACCATAGGAGACGATACTTGTGTGACACATAGGTGTTTGAACACCTGAACGTGCTGACTGGGGTATGCGAATGTGAAGTCCATGCAGCTGTTTCCCATTCACAGCAGATTGTGAGGTGCTCAGGTTCAGAGGGTTGTGTTACAGGTCTCCCATATGTCCAATCGGTATGACCTGGACAGATAAGGGTTCAGATGATGTGGTGTGTGGGGGATGTACATGTGCACTTGTTCAGCTCCAGGACTTGCATTCCCCATGACCTACTATTGTGACACAGTGCAGACTGTTGTTGTGTGGCTGCCCTGCCCATGTGACTGGAGACAGTGATGTATGACTTAGCAGGCATGCCTGTGCCATGGCATGTGACTTCCTATGGGTGATCCTGCAGGCGAGTGACATGTGCTATATGCACACCATAGTGGCAATGGCTATCAGCACATGTGTGCCTCGTGGTGTCTGTTGCTGGTATGCATCACATGCATTTCATATATCTGACTCTGGGCATCACTTTCATCCGGGCACCTGTACTGACTCAGTGGCAAGAGTTGTGATGTGTGCATGTTCACATGCTTCACCATGTTCTCTGCACCGTCCAACTACTGTGTAGGTGGTGCATGTGTCCACACTGGGGTATTGCCAGCCAACGGACGCCAGACAGATGGGTGCAAGGCCAGGTGGGATGTGAGTGCCATGGTTGACGATCAGACTGACAATTGGCTTCTCCTATTCTGTTTGGGCAATTTTAGCAATGTCCAACTAAGGATGCCAGGCCTTGCTCTGTATTGTGCTGTACTTACTGTGGTGTGTGCGTTCGGTGCAGGTGACTGATGTCTGTCTGTTTCCCTATTGTTTGCAGATACATCCACGGCCACAGGAGGGGACAGCTCCATGGACCAGGAGGAGCCGCAGAGCCAGACTGGGTCAACAGCCGAGGAGTGGTCGGAGGGACCCAGTGGCACGGAGGGCGAGGGGAGCCACACCGAGGAGTCCTCAGCACCATCCACCTCAGCTGAGGACCACAGCAGCTCAGAGGATGACTCCCTTATGGAGGCGGGTGTCAGCAGCCACCACACACCAGCTAGTGTTGCTGTCCCCGCCACCACCACCACCACCGCCCTCCCATCGGCTCCCATTCCCGAGGTCCGTGGAGACTCCCATGTTCGGGAGCGTGTCGCCTTCGGGCCAGGCACTGCACCCCCTGCCCCTGTGTCCCCTGCTGCCCTGAGTGAGGAGTCTGTGTACCTCCTTCGCCAGCTCCATGTAGGGCAGACAGCGATGCTGAGTGTCCTCCATGCCCACACCACTCTGTTGACTCAGCTGGTGTCGTTCATGGAGGGCATCTCATCGGGCATGTCTGCCCTACAGAGGGGCAATAGGTCCATGGACTCCTCCCTGACAGCAGCAGTGTCCCTCCTCCAACAGACCCTCACCCCTCCTGCCTCTACCCCATCCACACTCCCCAGCACCTTACCTGTCCCAAGCACACACACACCGGCACAGGCACACACCAGCACAGACACGAGCAGCACACACACACACACGTGTCAGACAAGACGCACACGCACGCACAGTCAGGGGACTGAAACCACACTCACAGGGGAAGTCACACACACACGCATCCACGAGCACTGCGCAGTCCACAGTTGCCTCTCCCTCCAAAGCCCCCTCCGTTGCCTCACCTGCAACCCCAAAGACCCAGCGGCTCTTCCTCAGTGACCTCGGCCTCTTCCCCTCCGATCCAGCTGATACAGCATTCAGGGGGAAGAGGAAGCCCACCCACACGGAGCGGAGTGCCCCTCGCCACCGGACACCCTCCCCCAGGCGCAGACCGACTGACGCACCCATCCGCAAGTCCCCCCAGACCCGGAAGAGCAAGACCCCGCCGCCGCCCTGCAGCTCAGGCACCAAGTCTCCTTCCTCCATCCCTCAGGCCCCCACTCCACAGGTGCCCCCACCACACCCAGCCCCAGGTTCCCCCACCCACAGATACACCATACCCAAAAGGATCAGGCCTTCTCCCCCTGCCACTTGCTCTTCCGGCCCCACACACCCCGCTGCGCTTGTCTGTGCCACTGGTGTGGAGACGGTGTCCTCCCCCTCTGTCCTGCCCACCTTACCTGATCCCCATTCTCCTCCCCTGGAGGTAGGCACTGCAGTGGAGTCCACTACCACCCTGTCTGACTTGGGCACTGCAGTGGGGAACCTGTCCACTCCATCTGCACGGTCCCCTGCAGTCTTGCTGGCACCCACACCATCAGAGTCATGCACCCCCCTTGTGCCGGCACACACCATGTCAGACACCTCCACTGCAGTTGTCAGTGGCTCTCCAGCACCCACCACCCGTTCCCTGCCTCCTTCTGGTGAGCCCTGATCCTGTCCCTGCGGTGCCTGGCCTGCCCCCCCCGTATGCCCCTCCGAGGGGATTGTCCCTGGCTTTCATCAGTGCAGGCATGCGTTGGGTGACATCTGCCACGGTCACCCTGTTTTGACATTCAAGTTGGACTGGCCATTGGCCTTTGTTAACATTTGTGCTGGACATCAACTGTTAGACCCACATATGCTGAATAAAGCACCTTTCTGTTCTCTAGTGCTTTTGCTTCTGATGTACATGTTGTTGATGATGCTAACCATGCCCTTGCTGCAGTGATGGTGATATTTGGTCTCATTATAATGAAGTGTTACTGTGCAGGAACACATGTGGTCCAGGGGGAATGTGTCCTATCCTGTGGTGTATCCATGTCATCCTTAGCAGCATCTGAGGGTGTCATGTGTTCAATATTTGGCAATGGGATGTCCTACTTACATTAGCAATTTCACATCTGTGGCTTCCACCCCTGCACATCTGTTGTGCCTGCCATTGTTCAATTCGTCTACTAGCCTGACCGTGTGGCCATCTCCACTGGACATGCAGGTTTGGGCATCAATGGGGAAGGACTCATCTGTGTTGTCAGTGCAACATTGCTATACAAGTGTGTTGGATCAGTGCTGATGATTTCGTTGGCACTCCCATGACCAGGCTGATGTGACGGGAGCATTCATTTGGTGCTAATTGTTGAGTGTGTGACCAAGTGCTCAGCTGACATGATGGAGCCCTACTGTGGCAACATATGGCACAGCTTTCCTCACACAGGAGTGGAGTCCCCTCATGGCAGTGTGTACTCCTGTGACATTGCCTGCGCCCAAGGTGTGTGTTATATGAGCATGTCTGTGTGTTCACTTCCGTTTAGCTGTGCATGCTGGGATCCCTAGTGTTGTACCTGTTTGTGATGCTTGCTGAGTTGACCTATGTACCCCCCAAGTCTTCTCCCTGGATTCTCTGTGATGTGGGTGCATGGCACATTACTGGTCATCAGGGTGTCACCCATAGGTGTGTTTGCTGTCAGGGCTGAGTTTGTGTGCAGACGCAGATGGGTCACAGTCAGGATTCCCCTTGGCACTTGTTGTTTACACCTGTCATGTGATTTCCAGTTTGTGTTATCTTTCAGTGATTGTGATACGTTGTGTGTGTGACTGCTGGCACTCCTCAGGGTCCGGGCTGCAA
This sequence comes from Calotriton arnoldi, assembly GCA_963921515.1. NCBI lineage: Eukaryota > Metazoa > Chordata > Amphibia > Caudata > Salamandridae > Calotriton > Calotriton arnoldi. Next base: position 840,755 of record CAWUFW010008363.1, read on the forward strand.
TGTTGGTAGTTGTCTATGTGTGTTCTTTGTGGGTGTCCTTGGCTTCTTCATTGGTGTGCGACTGTGGCTGGGATCCCATTGGTTGGTGTGGTATTGCCGTCATGTCCATGTACAGCGTAGTGTGCAGTGTGGCAGACATTCAGGAGTCTTGTTGAGTGGCCATGTGTGATGTGTTTCTGCACCTTGGTTCCCACCCACCACCCTGGGATTGTCATGGGTGCATGTGCAATGTCACCATTGCATGTGTGCTTCACTGCTGCACATTGTTGGAGGTCGAGGTGTGTGGTGTTGAGTGTGTGCAGATGAGAGTTGTTGCCCGGCTAGACCCCTGCCTCCATGTTGGCCTTGGCTTACTGGCCGTGCTGATTGATTTGTGCTTGTGTAGGTGTGATGGTAGTTTGTTGCTCAGGACACATGACTGTGGTTCACAGTGTGAACGACATCTAGCTTTGTCATCACATTGGGATTGTAATGCAGCCCAGGGTCACCACATTGTGGGGACCCTGGGGGTAGTGCTGTGGTGTGTCTGTGTCTTGCTGTGTCAGTTGCTGTTCCTACATGCTTGTGTGACATGTGTGATTTGTGCTCCCTCTCATCTGACAATGCCTGATTGCCCACAGAGGGTATTTGGATCCATGAGTTACCTTTGTGTGGCACTGTATGCACATCTGTGTAATTGGTATTCAGGCCTCCTCATGTGTTGTGTGGTTGCCTGGGGACACTGGCACCCCCCCTCACCTGTTATGTTTGATGTGCAGTGTGGGTCTGCCTGTTTGTGTTTGTGCATCTGCACCACTGCATTGGCATATCTTTGGTGTGCCATTGGCTGTATGTTGTTTGGTGGGTTTCCCCTGCTGTCCCTGGGACTCCTAGGTCATCGGTCAGCACAATGATCATGGTTTGTGTGTCCCATTGCTGCCATGGTATGGTTTCTGTTCACCTCACATCTACAGTCTCCACAGGATATCTGCATTTGTGTGCCCATTGGTGCAAATATGTGGGTCTGCATTCTGATGGTCACTTCTGTCATTGTGTCATTGATGAATGTTGACAGTGTCAGCCCCCATGGGTGTTGTTTGTCTGCACATGGCCAAAGGTATGTCTTATTTGCACTGCAGTATTTGCCTCCCCCAATCTATGTTGCAATGGGACACATGCACTACTTTGCCACTGATGTGTTTTATGTTCTGTGACCAGGAATCATCCATGCAGTTTGGCAGTTGCAGCTTTTTCTTTGTCAACACTTGCATTTTGGTCACTGTGATGATGGGGGTTTAGACCCCATTGCCACAATGTTCTGAATGTGCTTCAGCTATGGGCCCCCACACTTACATTTTGGTCACTGTGATGATGGGGGTTTGGACCCCATTGCCACAATGTTCAAGATGTGCTTCAGCCATGGACCCCACACTTACCTTTTGGTCACTGTGATGATGGGGGTTTAGACCCCATTGCCACAATGTTCTGAATGTGCTTCAGCTATGGGCCCCCACACTTACATTTTGGTCACTGTGATGATGGGGGTTTGGACCCCATTGCCACAATGTTCAAGATGTGCTTCAGCCATGGACCCCACACTTACCTTTTGGTCACTGTGATGATGGGGGTTTAGACCCCATTGCCACAATGTTCTGAATGTGCTTCAGCTATGGGCCCCCACACTTACATTTTGGTCACTGTGATGATGGGGGTTTGGACCCCATTGCCACAATGTTCAAGATGTGCTTCAGCCATGGACCCCACACTTACCTTTTGGTCACTGTGATGATGGGGGTTTAGACCCCATTGCCACAATGTTCTGAATGTGCTTCAGCTATGGGCCCCCACACTTACATTTTGGTCACTGTGATGATGGGGGTTTGGACCCCATTGCCACAATGTTCAAGATGTGCTTCAGCCATGGACCCCACACTTACCTTTTGGTCACTGTGATGATGGGGGTTTAGACCCCATTGCCACAATGTTCTGAATGTGCTTCAGCTATGGGCCCCCACACTTACATTTTGGTCACTGTGATGATGGGGGTTTGGACCCCATTGCCACAATGTTCAAGATGTGCTTCTGCTATGGACCCCACACTTACCTTTTGGTCACTGTGATGATGGGGTTTTGGACCCCATTGCCACAATGGTCATGGCCTGCTTGCATTGTGGGGGCCACACACATATATGTGTGGCACATGTGAAAGGGGGTCACATTGTATGTTCAAAGTCATGTTCAGTGTTGTAGCCATTTGACGCAGTCTACACACGCTTGTCATGGTGTTGGGGGATGTCTTTTTCTTGCATTCCCTAGGTTGTGGTGTGCTGGTTGTGTCATGCATTGTCCATCCTATGAGTGGGGGTGGTGTTGGTGGTAGGCATTCAGCCCCCCATGGGTAGAGGTGGTAGTAGTGGTAGGCATCTGGCACCCCCTGGGTAAGGGTGGTAGTAGTGACAGGCATCCAGCACCCCATGGGTAGATGTGGTAGTGGTGGTAGGAATCTGGCACCCCATGGGTAGAGGTGGTAGTAGTGGTAGGCATCTGGCACCCCCTGGCTAAGGGTGGTAGTAGTGACAGGCATCCAGCCCCCCAAGGGTAGGGGTGGCAGTAGTGACAGGCATCCAGCCCCCATGGGTAGAGGTGGTAGTAGTGGTAGGCATCTGGCACCCCTGGGTAAGGGTGGTAGTAGTGGTAGGCATCCAGCCTCCCATGGGTAGAGGTGGTAGTAGTGACAGGCATCTGGCACCCCTGGGTAAGGGTGGTAGTAGTGACAGGCATCCAGCCCCCATGGGTGGAGGTGGTAGTAGTGGTAGGCATCTGGCACCCCCTGGGTAAGGGTGGTAGTAGTGACAGGCATCCGGCACCCCATGGGTAGAGGTGGTAGTAGTGACAGGCATCTGGCACCCCATGGGTAGAGGTGGTAGTAGTGGTAGGCATCTGGCACCCCCTGGGTAAGGGTGGTAGTAGTGACAGGCATCCAGCCCCCCATGGGTCGAGGTGGTAGTAGTGGTAGGCATCTGGCACCCCCTGGGTAAGGGTGGTAGTAGTGACAGGCATCCGGCACCCCATGGGTAGAGGTGGTAGTAGTGACAGGCGTCTGGCCCCCCATGGGTAGAGGTGGTAGTAGTGGTAGGCATCTGGCACCCCCTGGGTAAGGGTGGTAGTAGTGACAGGCATCCAGCCCCCCATGGGTAGAGGTGGTAGTAGTGGTAGGCATCTGGCACCCCCTGGGTAAGGGTGGTAGTAGTGACAGGCATCCAGCCCCCCATGGGTAGAGGTGGTAGTAGTGGTAGGCATCTGGCACCCCCTGGGTAAGGGTGGTAGTAGTGGTAGGCATACAGGCCCACATGGGTAGGGGTGGTAGTAGTGGTAGGCATCCTGCCCCCCATGGGTAGAGGTGGTAGTAGTGGTAGGCATCCAGCCCCCCATGGGTAGAGGTGGTAGTAGTGACAGGCATCTGGCACCCCATGGGTAGAGGTGGTAGTAGTGGTAGGCATCTGGCACCCCCTGGGTAAGGGTGGTAGTAGTGACAGGCATCCAGCCCCCCACGGGTAGAGGTGGTAGTAGTGGTAGGCATCTGGCACCCCCTGGATAAGGGTGGTAGTAGTGGTAGGCATCCAGCCTCCCATGGGTAGAGGTGGTAGTAGTGACAGGCATCTGGCACCCCATGGGTAGAGGTGGTAGTAGTGGTAGGCATCTGGCACCCCCTGGGTAAGGGTGGTAGTAGTGGTAGGCATACAGGCCCACATGGGTAGGGGTGGTAGTAGTGGTAGGCATCCTGCCCCCCATGGGTAGAGGTGGTAGTAGTGGTAGGCATCCAGCCCCCCATGGGTAGAGGTGGTAGTAGTGACAGGCATCTGGCACCCCATGGGTAGAGGTGGTAGTAGTGACAGGCATCTGGCACCCCCTGGGTAGAGGTGGTAGTAGTGGTAGCAAATATTTATCACGGAGAAAAGTAGGCATAAGAAAATATTTATCCCCGAGTAAAGTAGGTGTCAGCAAATATTAATCACCGAGAAAAGTATATGTCAGCAAATAATTATCACAGAGTAAACGAGGTGTGAGCAAATATTAATCACCGAAAAAGGTAGGTGTCAGCAAATATTTATCCCCGAGTAAAGTAGGTGTCAGCAAATATTAATCACCAAGAAAAGTAGGTGTCAGCAAATATTAATCCCTGAGTAAAGTAGGTATCAGCAAATATTTATCAGCAAGAAAAGTAGATGTCAGCAATATTAATCACTGAAAAAGTAGGTGCCAGCAAATATTTATCCTGAGTAAAGTAGGTGTCAGCAAATATTTATCACTCAGAAAAGTAGGTGTCAGCAAATATTTAATCCTGAGTAAAGTAGGTGTCAGCAAATATTAATCACTGAAAAAAGTAAGTGTCAGCAAATATTAATCACTGAAAAAAGTAGGTGTCAGCAATTGTTTATCCCACAGTAAAGTAGGTGTCAGCAAATATTTATCACTGAGAAAAGTAGGTGTCAGCAAAAATTTATCCCCGAGTAAAGTAGGTGTCAGCAAATATTAATCACTGAAAAAAGTAGTTGTCAGCAAATATTAATCACTGAAAAAAGTAGGTGTCAGCAATTATTTATCCCCGAGTAAAGTAGGTGTCAGCAAATATTAATCACCAAGAAAAGTAGGTGTCAGTAAATATTAATCCCCGAGTAAAGTAGGTGTTAGCAAATATTTATACACGAGTAAAGTAGGTGTCAGCAAATATTTATACCCGAGTAAAGTAGGTGTCAGCAAATATTAATTACTGAGAAAAGTAGGTGTCAGCAAATATTAATCACTAAAATAAGTAGGTGTCAGCAAATATTAATCACCGAAAAAAGTTGGTGTCAGCAATTATTTATCCCCGAGTAAAGTAGGTGTCAGCAAATATTAATCACTGTGAAAAGTAGGTGTCAGCAAATATTGATCCCCGAGTAAAGTAGGTGTCAGCCAATATTTATCCCCGAGTAAAGTAGGTGTCAGCAAATATTAATCACTGAGAAAAGTAGGTGTAAGCAAATATTAATCACCAAAAAAAGAGGTGTCAGCAAATATTAATCACTGAAAAAAGTAGGTGTCAGCAAATATTTTTCCCCGAGTAAAGTAGGTGTCAGCAAATATTTATCACAGAGAAAAGTAGGTGTCAGCAAATATTTATCTCCAAGTAAAGTAGGTGTCAGCAAATATTAATCACTGAGAAAAGTAGGTGTCAGCAAATATTTATCCCCAAGTAAAGTAGGTGTCAGCAAATATTTATCACCGAGAAAAGTAGGTGTCAGCAAATATTTATCACTGATAAAAGTAGGTGTCAGCAAATATTTATCACTGAGTAAAGGAGGTGTCAGCAAATACTAATCACCAACAAAGTAGGTGTCAGCAAATATTTATCCCCGAGTAAAGTAGTTGTCAGAAAATCATAATCATCATGTAACGTAGGTGTCAGAAAATATTAATCTCTGAGAAAAGTAGGTGTCAGCAAATATTAATCACCCAAAAAGTAGGTGTCAGCAAATAATAATCACCGAAAAAAGTAGGTGTCAGCAAATATTTATCCCTGAGTAAAGTAGGTGTCAGCAAATATAAATCACTGTGTAAAGTAGGTGTCAGCAAATATTAATCACTGCAAAAAGTAGGTGTCAGCAAATATTAATCACTGAAAAAAGTAGGTGTCAGCAAATATTTATCCCTGAGTAAAGTACGTGTCAGCAAATATTAATCACCGAGAAAAGTAGGTGTCACCAAATATTTATCACCAAGTAAAGTAGGTGTCAGCAAATATTAATCACTGAGTAAAGTAGGTGTCAGCAAATATTATTCACTGAGAAAAGTAGGTCAGCAAATATTAATCACTGAAAAAAGTATGTCAGCAAATATTTATCCCCGAGTAAAGTAGGTGTCAGCAAATATTTATCACAGAGAAAAGTAGGTGTCAGCAAATATTAATCTCCAAGTAAAGTAGGTGTCAGCAAATATTAATCACTGAGAAAAGTAGGTGTCAGCAAATATTTATCCCCAAGTAAAGTAGGTGTCAGCAAATATTTATCACCGAGAAAAGTAGGTGTCAGCAAATATTTATCACCGAGTAAAGTAGGTGTCAGCAAATATTAATTACTGAAAAAAGTAGGTGTCAGCAAATATTTATGCCCGAGTAAAGTAGGTGTCAGCAAATATTTATCACTGAGAATAGGTGTCAGCAAATATTAATCACTGAAAAAGTAGGTGTCAGCATATATTTATCCACGAGTAAAGTAGGTTTCAGCAAATATTTATCACTGAGAAAAGTAGGGTTCAGCAAATATTTATCTCCGAGTAAAGTAGGTATCAGCAAATATTTATCCCCGAGTAAAGTAGGTGTCAGCAAATATAAATCACTGTGTAAAGTAGGTGTCAGCAAATATTAATCACTGCGAAAAGTAGGTGTCAGCAAATATTTATCACCAAAAAAGGTAGGTGTCAACAAATATTTATCCCCGAGTAAAGTAGGTGTCAGCAAATATAAATCACTGTGTAAAGTAGGTGTCAGCAAATATTTATCCCTGAGTAAAGTAGGTGTCAGCAAATATTTGTCACCGAGAAAAGTAGGAGTCAGCAAATATTTATCACTGAGTAAAGTAGGTGTCAGCAAATAATAAATACCAAAAAACATAGGTGTCAGCAAATATTTATCCCCGAGAAAGTAGGTGTCAGCAAATATTTATCACCAAAAAAGGTAGATGTCAGCAAATAATTATCCCTGAGTAAAGTAGGTGTCAGCAAATATTAATCACCGAGTAAAATAGGTGTCATCAAATATTAAACACCAAGAAAAGTAGGTGTCAGCAAATATTAATCACCAAAACAAATTAGGTGTCAGCAATTATTAATCCCCGAGTAAAGTAGGTGTCAGCAAATATTTATCCCCGAGTAACGTAGGTGTCAGCAAATATTTATCACTGAGTAAAGTAGGTGTCAGCAAATATTTATCACTGATAAAAGTAGGTGTCAGCAAATATTTATCACTGAGTAAAGGAAGTGTCAGCAAATACTAATCACCAACAAAGTAGGTGTCAGCAAATATTTATCCCCGACTAAAGTAGTTGTCAGAAAATCATAATCATCATGTAACGTAGGTGTCAGAAAATATTAATCTCTGAGAAAAGTAGGTGTCAGCAAATATTAATCACCAAAAAAGTAGGTGTCAGCAAATAATAATCACCGAAAAAAGTAGGTGTCAGCAAATATTTATCCCTGAGTAAAGTAGGTGTCAGCAAATATAAATCACTGTATAAAGTAGGTGTCAGCAAATATTAATCACTGCAAAAAGTAGGTGTCAGCAAATATTAATCACTGAAAAAATTAGGTGTCAGCAAATATTTATCCCTGAGTACAGTACGTGTCAGCAAATATTAATCACCGAGAAAAGTAGGTGTCACCAAATATTTATCCCTGAGTAAGGCAGGCGTCTGCAAATATTTATACACAAGTAAAGTAGGTGTCAGTAAATATTTATCACCAAGTAAAGTAGGTGTCAGCAAATATTAATCACTGAGTAAAGTAGGTGTCAGCAAATATTATTCACTGAGAAAAGTAGGTGTCAGCAAATATTAATCACTGAAAAAAGTATGTCAGCAAATATTTATCCACGAGTAAAGTAGGTATCAGCAAATATTAATCACCGAGAAAAGTAGGTGTCAGCAAATATTTATCCCTGAGTAAAGTAGGCGTCAGCAAAAATTCAGCACAGAGAAAAGTAGTTATCACCAAATATTTATCACGAGTAAAGTAGATGTCAGCAAATATTAATCACTGAAAAAAGTAGGTGTCAGCAAATATTTATCCCAGAGTAAAGTAGGTGTTAGCAAATATTAATCACCGAGTAAAGTAGGTGTCAGCAAATATTTATCACTGAGAAAAGTAGGTGTCAGCAAATAATTATCCCCGAGTAAACTAGGTGTCAGCAAATATTTATCACCGAGTAAAGTAGGTGTCAGCAAATATTAATCACTGAGAAAAGTAGGTGTCAGCAAATATTAATCACCCAAAAAGTAGGTGTCAGCAAATATTAATCACCCAAAAAGTAGGTGTCAGCAAATATTTATCCCTGAGTAAAGTAGGTGTCAGCAAATATTAATCACTGAGTAAAGTAGGTGTCAGCAAATTTTAATCACCGAGAAAAGCAGGTGTTAGCAAATATCAATCACCGAAAAAAGTAGGTGTCAGCAAATATTTATCCCTGAGTAAAGTAGGTGTCAGCAAATATTTATCACCGAGAAAAGTGGGTGTCAGCACATATTTATCACTGAGTAAAGTAGGTGTCAGAAAATAATAATCACCAAAAAAAGTAGGTGTCAGCAAATATTTATCCCCGAGTAAAGTAGGTGTCAGCAAATATTTATCACCAAAAAAGTAGGTGTCAGCAAATATTTATCCCCAAGTAAAGTAGTTGTCACCAAATATTTATCACCGAGTAAAGTAGGTGTCAGCAAATATTAATCACTGAAAAAAGTAGGTGTCAGCAAATATTTATCCCAGAGTAAAGTAGGTGTTAGCAAATATTAATCACCGAGTAAAGTAGGTGTCAGCAAATATTTATCACTGAGAAAAGTAGGTGTCAGCAAATAATTATCCCCGAGTAAACTAGGTGTCAGCAAATATTTATCACCGAGTAAAGTAGGTGTCAGCAAATATTAATCACTGAGAAAAGTAGGTGTCAGCAAATATTAATCACCTAAAAAAGTAGGTGTCAACAAATATTTATCCCCGAGTAAAGTAGGTGTCAGCAAATATAAATCACTGTGTAAAGTAGGTGTCAGCAAATATTTATCCCTGAGTAAAGTAGGTGTCAGCAAATATTTGTCACCGAGAAAAGTAGGAGTCAGCAAATATTTATCACTGAGTAAAGTAGGTGTCAGCAAATAATAAATACCAAAAAACATAGGTGTCAGCAAATATTTATCCCCGAGAAAGTAGGTGTCAGCAAATATTTATCACCAAAAAAAGGTAGGTGTCAGCAAATAATTATCCCTGAGTAAAGTAGGTGTCAGCAAATATTAATCACCGAGTAAAATAGGTGTCATCAAATATTAAACACCAAGAAAAGTAGGTGTCAGCAAATATTAATCACCAAAACAAATTAGGTGTCAGCAATTATTAATCCCCGAGTAAAGAAGGTGTCAGCAAATATTTATCCCCGAGTAACGTAGGTGTCAGCAAATATTTATCACTGAGTAAAGTAGGTGTCAGCAAATATTTATCACTGATAAAAGTAGGTGTCAGCAAATATTTATCACTGAGTAAAGGAGGTGTCAGCAAATACTAATCACCAACAAAGTAGGTGTCAGCAAATATTTATCCCCGACTAAAGTAGTTGTCAGAAAATCATAATCATCATGTAACGTAGGTGTCAGAAAATATTAATCTCTGAGAAAAGTAGGTGTCAGCAAATATTAATCACCAAAAAAGTAGGTGTCAGCAAATAATAATCACCGAAAAAAGTAGGTGTCAGCAAATATTTATCCCTGAGTAAAGTAGGTGTCAGCAAATATAAATCACTGTGTAAAGTAGGTGTCAGCAAATATTAATCACTGCAAAAAGTAGGTGTCAGCAAATATTAATCACTGAAAAAATTAGGTGTCAGCAAATATTTATCCCTGAGTACAGTACGTGTCAGCAAATATTAATCACCGAGAAAAGTAGGTGTCACCAAATATTTATCCCTGAGTAAGGCAGGCGTCTGCAAATATTTATACACAAGTAAAGTAGGTGTCAGTAAATATTTATCACCAAGTAAAGTAGGTGTCAGCAAATATTAATCACTGAGTAAAGTAGGTGTCAGCAAATATTATTCACTGAGAAAAGTAGGTGTCAGCAAATATTAATCACTGAAAAAAGTATGTCAACAAATATTTATCCCCGAGTAAAGTAGGTGTTAGCAAATATTAATCACCGAGTAAAGTAGGTGTCAGCAAATATTTATCACTGAGAAAAGTAGGTGTCAGCAAATAATTATCCCCGAGTAAACTAGGTGTCAGCAAATATTTATCACCGAGTAAAGTAGGTGTCAGCAAATATTAATCACTGAGAAAAGTAGGTGTCAGCAAATATTAATCACCCAAAAAGTAGGTGTCAGCAAATATTAATCACCGAAAAAAGTAGGTGTCAGCAAATATTTATCACCGAGTAAAGTAGGTGTCAGCAAATATTAATCACTGAAAAAAGTAGGTGTCAGCAAATATTTATCACCGAGAAAAGTAGGTGTCAGCACATATTTATCACTGAGTAAAGTAGGTGTCAGCAAATATTAATCACTGAGTAAAGTAGGTGTCAGCAAATATTTATCACCGAGAAAAGTAGGTGTCAGCACATATTTATCACTGAGTAAAGTAGGTGTCAGAAAATAATAATCACCAAAAAAAGTAGGTGTCAGCAAATATTTATCCCCGAGTAAAGTAGGTGTCAGCAAATATTTATCACCAAAAAAAGTAGGTGTCAGCAAATATTTATCCCCAAGTAAAGTAGTTGTCACCAAATATTTATCACCGAGTAAAGTAGGTGTCAGCAAATATTAATCACTGAAAAAAGTAGGTGTCAGCAAATATTTATCCCAGAGTAAAGTAGGTGTTAGCAAATATTAATCACCGAGTAAAGAAGGTGTCAGCAAATATTTATCACTGAGAAAAGTAGGTGTCAGCAAATAATTATCCCCGAGTAAACTAGGTGTCAGCAAATATTTATCACCGAGTAAAGTAGGTGTCAGCAAATATTAATCACTGAGAAAAGTAGGTGTCAGCAAATATTAATCACCTAAAAAAGTAGGTGTCAGCAAATATTAATCACCAAAAAAGTAGGTGTCAGCAAATATTTATCCCTGAGTAAAGTAGGTGTCAGCAAATATTAATCACTGAGTAAAGTAGGTGTCAGCAAATTTTAATCACAGAGAAAAGCAGGTGTTAGCAAATATCAATCACCGAAAAAGTAGGTGTCAGCAAATATTTATCCCTGAGTAAAGTAGGTGTCAGCAAATATTTATCACCGAGAAAAGTAGGTGTCAGCACATATTTATCACTGAGTAAAGTAGGTGTCAGAAAATAATAATCTCCAAAAAAAGTAGGTGTCAGCAAATATTTATCCCCGAGTAAAGTAGGTGTCAGCAAATATTTATCACCAAAAAAAGTAGGTGTCAGCAAATATTTATCCCCAAGTAAAGTAGTTGTCAGCAAATATTATTCACCATGTAAAGTAGGTGTCAGCAAATATTAATCACTGAAAAAAGTAGGTGTCAACAAATATCAATCACCAAAAAAGTAGGTGTCAGCAATTATTTATCCCCTAGTAAAGTCGGTGTCAGCAAATATTTATCACTGAGAAAAGTAGGTGTCAGCAAATACTAATGACGGAAAAAGTAGGTGTCAGCAAATATTAATCACCGAAAAAAGGAGGTCAGCAAATATTTATCCTCGAGTAAGGTAGGTGTCAGCAAGTATTTATCACTGAGAAAAGTAGGTGTCAGCAAATATTTATCACTGAGTAAAGTAGGTGTCAGCAAATATTAATCACCAAAAAAAGCAGGTCAGTAAATATTTATCCCTGAGTAAAGTAGTTGTCAGCAAATATTAATCATCATGTAAAGTAGGTGTCAGCAAATATTAATCTCTGAGAAAAGTAGGTGTCAGCAAATATTAATCACCGAAAAAAGTAGGTGTCAGCAAATATTAATCACCAAAAAAGTAGCTGTCAGCAAATATTTATCCCTGAGTAAAGTAGGTGTCAGAAAATATTAGTCACTGATTAAAGTAGGTGTCAGCAAATATTAATCACAGAGTAAAGTAGGTGTCAGCAAATATTTATCACCAAGTAAAGTAGGTGTCAGCAAATATTAATCACTGAGTAAAGTAGGTGTCAGCAAATATTATTAACTGAGAAAAGTAGGTGTCAGCAAATATTAATCACTGAAAAAAGTATGTCAGCAAATATTTATCCCCGAGTAAAGTAGGTGTCAGCAAATATTAATCACCGAGAAAAGTAGGTGTCAGCAAATATTAATCACTGAAAAAAGTAGGCGTCAGCAAATATTTATCCCAGAGTAAAGTAGGTGTTAGCAAATATTTATCACTGAGAAAAGTAGGTGTCAGCAAATAATTATCCCCGAGTAAACTAGGTGTCAGCAAATATTTATCACCGAGTAAAGTAGGTGTCAGCAAATATTAATCACTGAGAAAAGTAGGTGTCAGCAAATATTAATCACCCAAAAAAGTAGGTGTCAGCAAATATTAATCACCGAAAAAAGTAGGTGTCAGCAAATATTAATCACCAAAAAAGTAGCTGTCAGCAAATATTTATCCCTGAGTAAAGTAGGTGTCAGAAAATATTAGTCACTGATTAAAGTAGGTGTCAGCAAATATTAATCACAGAGTAAAGTAGGTGTCAGCAAATATTTATCACCAAGTAAAGTAGGTGTCAGCAAATATTAATCACTGAGTAAAGTAGGTGTCAGCAAATATTATTAACTGAGAAAAGTAGGTGTCAGCAAATATTAATCACTGAAAAAAGTATGTCAGCAAATATTTATCCCCGAGTAAAGTAGGTGTCAGCAAATATTAATCACCGAGAAAAGTAGGTGTCAGCAAATATTAATCACTGAAAAAAGTAGGCGTCAGCAAATATTTATCCCAGAGTAAAGTAGGTGTTAGCAAATATTTATCACTGAGAAAAGTAGGTGTCAGCAAATAATTATCCCCGAGTAAACTAGGTGTCAGCAAATATTTATCACCGAGTAAAGTAGGTGTCAGCAAATATTAATCACTGAGAAAAGTAGGTGTCAGCAAATATTAATCACCCAAAAAGTAGGTGTCAGCAAATATTAATCACCGAAAAAGTAGGTGTCAGCAAATATTTATCCCTGAGTAAAGTAGGTGTCAGCAAATATTAATCACTGAGTAAAGTAGGTGTCAGCACATTTTAATCACCGAGAAAAGCAGGTGTTAGCAAATATCAATCACCGAAAAAAGTAGGTGTCAGCAAATATTTATCCCTGAGTAAAGTAGGTGTCAGCAAATATTTATCACCGAGAAAAGTAGGTGTCAGCAAATATTTATCACTGAGTAAAGTAGGTGTCAGAAAATAATAATCACCAAAAAAAGTAGGTGTCAGCAAATATTTATCCCCGAGTAAAGTAGGTGTCAGCAAATATTAATCACCATGTAAAGTAGATGTCAGCAAATATTAATCACTGAAAAAAGTAGGTGTCAACAAATATTTATCCCCGAGTAAAGTAGTTGTCAGCAAATATTAATCACCATGTAAAGTAGGTGTCAGCAAATATTAATCACTGAAAAAAGTAGGTGTCAACAAATATCAATCACCAAAAAAGTAGGTGTCAGCAATTATTTATCCCCTAGTAAAGTCGGTGTCAGCAAATATTTATCACTGAGAAAAGTAGGTGTCAGCAAATACTAATGACTGAAAAAGTAGTTGTCAGCAAATATTAATCACCGAAAAAAGGAGGTCAGCAAATATTTATCCTCGAGTAAGGTAGGTGTCAGCAAGTATTTATCACTGAGAAAAGTAGGTGTCAGCAAATATTTATCACTGAGTAAAGTAGGTGTCAGCAAATATTAATCACCCAAAAAAGTAGGTCAGTAAATATTTATCCCTGAGTAAAGTAGTTGTCAGCAAATATTAATCATCATGTAAAGTAGGTGTCATCAAATATTAATCTCTGAGAAAAGTAGGTGTCAGCAAATATTAATCACCGAAAAAAGTAGGTGTCAGCAAATATTAATCACCAAAAAAGTAGCTGTCAGCAAATATTAATCATCATGTAAAGTAGGTGTCAGCAAATATTAATCACAGAGAAAAGTAGGTGTCAGCAAATATTTATCACTGAGAAAATAGGTGTCAGCAAATATTTATCCCTGAGTAAAGTAGGTGTCAGCAAATATTAATCACCAAAAAAGTAGGTGTCAGCATATATTTATCCCCGAGTAAAGTAGGTGTCAGCAAACATTAATCACTGAAAAAAGTAGGTATCAGCAAATATTTATCCTCGAGTAAAGTAGGTGTCAGCAGGTATTTATCACTGAGAAAAGTAGGTGTCAGCAAATATTTATCACCGAGTAAAGTAGGTGTCAGCAAATATTAATCACCAAAAAAAGTAGGTCAGTAAATATTTATCCCTGAGTAAAGTAGTTGTCAGCAAAAATTAATCATTATGTAAAGTAGGTGTCAGCAAATATTAATCTCTGAGAAAAGTAGGTGTCAGCAAATATTAATCACCGAAAAAAGTAGCTATCAGCAAATATTTATCCCTGAGTAAAGTAGGTGTCAGAAAATATTATTCACTGAGTAAAGTAGGTGTCAGCAAATATTAATCACAGAGAAAATAGGTGTCAGCAAATATGTATCCCCGAGTAAAGTAGGTGTCAGCAAATATTAATCACCAAAAAGGAGGTGTCAGCAAATATTTATCCCCAAGTAAAGTAGGTGTCAGCAAACATTAATCACTGAAAAAAGTAGGTGCCAGCAAATATTTATCCCAGAGTAAAGTAGGTGTCAGCAAATATTTATCACCAAAAAAGTAGGTGTCAAGTAATATTTATCCCCGAGTAAAGTAGGTGTCAGCAAATATTTATCGCCGAGAAAAGTAGGTGTCAGCAAATATTAATCACCCAAAAAAGTAGGTGTCAGCAAATATTAATCACCGAAAAAAGTAGGTGTCAGCAAATATTTATCCCTGAGTAAAGTAGGTGTCAGCAAATATTAATCACTGAGTAAAGTAGGTGTCAGCAAATTTTAATCACCGAGAAAAGCAGGTGTTAGCAAATATCAATCACCGAAAAAGTAGGTGTCAGCAAATATTTATCCCTGAGTAAAGTAGGTGTCAGCAAATATTTATCACCGAGAAAAGTAGGTGTCAGCAAATATTTATCACTGAGTAAAGTAGGTGTCAGAAAATAATAATCACCAAAAAAGTAGGTGTCAGCAAATATTTATCCCCGAGTAAAGTAGGTGTCAGCAAATATTAATCACCATGTAAAGTAGGTGTCAGCAAATATTCATCACTGAAAAAAGTAGGTATCAACAAATATTTATCCCCGAGTAAAGTAGTTGTCAGCAGATATTAATCACCATGTAAAGTAGGTGTCAGCAAATATTAATCACTGAAAAAAGTAGGTGTCAACAAATATCAATCACCAAAAAAGTAGGTGTCAGCAATTATTTATCCCCTAGTAAAGTTGGTGTCAGCAAATATTTATCACTGAGAAAAGTAGGTGTCAGCAAATACTAATGACTGAAAAAGTAGGTGTCAGCAAATATTAATCACCAAAAAAAGTAGGTCAGCAAATATTTATCCTCGAGTAAGGTAGGTGTCAGCAAGTATTTATCACTGAGAAAAGTAGGTGTCAGCAAATATTTATCACTGAGTAAAGTAGGTGTCAGCAAATATTAATCACCAAAAAAAGTAGGTCAGTAAATATTTATCCCTGAGTAAAGTAGTTGTCATCAAATATTAATCATCATGTAAAGTAGGTGTCAGCAAATATTAATCTCTGAGAAAAGTAGGTGTCAGCAAATATTAATCACCGAAAAAGTAGGTGTCAGCAAATATTAATCACCAAAAAAGTAGCTGTGAGCAAATATTTATCCCTGAGTAAAGTGGGTGTCAGAAAATCTTAGTCACTGAGTAAAGTAGGTGTCAGCAAATATTAATCACAGAGAAAAGTAGGTGTCAGCAAATATTTATCACTGAGAAAATAGGTGTCAGCAAATATTTATCCCTGAGTAAAGTAGGTGTCAGCAAATATTAATCACCAAAAAAGTAGGTGTCAGCAAATATTTATCCCCAAGTAAAGTAGGTGTCAGCAAACATTAATCACTGAAAAAAGTAGGTATCAGCAAATATTTATCCTCGAGTAAAGTAGGTGTCAGCAGGTATTTATCACTGAGAAAAGTAGGTGTCAGCAAATATTTATCACCGAGTAAAGTAGGTGTCAGCAAATATTAATCACCCAAAAAAGTAGGTCAGTAAATATTTGTCCCTGAGTAAAGTAGTTGTCAGCAAATATTAATCATCATGTAAAGTAGGTGTCAGCAAATATTAATCTCTGAGAAAAGTAGGTGTCAGCAAATATTAATCACCGAAAAAAGTAGCTATCAGCAAATATTTATCCCTGAGTAAAGTAGGTGTCAGCAAATATTAATCACAGAGAAAAGTAGGTGTCAGCAAATATTTATCACTGAGAAAATAGGTGTCAGCAAATATTTATCCCCGAGTAAAGTAGGTGTCATCAAATATTTATCCCTGAGTAAAGTAGGTGTCAGCAAATATTTATCACTGAGAAAAGTAGGTGTCAGCAAATATTTATCACTGAGTAAAGTAGGTGTCAGCAAATATTAATCACCGAAAAAAGTAGCTATCAGCAAATATTTATCCCTGAGTAAAGTAGGTGTCAGAAAATATTAGTCACTGAGTAAAGTAGGTGTCAGCAAATATTAATCACAGAGAAAAGTAGGTGTCAGCAAATATTTATCACTGAGAAAATAGGTGTCAGCAAATATCAATCACCGAAAAAAGTAGGTGTCAGCAAATATTTATCCCTGAGTAAAGTAGGTGTCAGCAAATATTTATCACCGAGAAAAGTAGGTGTCAGCAAATATTTATCACTGAGTAAAGTAGGTGTCAGAAAATAATAATCACCCAAAAAGTAGGTGTCAGCAAATATTTATCCCCGCGTAAAGTAGGTGTCAGCAAATATTAATCACCATGTAAAGTAGGTGTCAGCAAATATTAATCACTGAAAAAAGTAGGTGTCAACAAATATTTATCCCCGAGTAAAGTAGTTGTCAGCAAATATTAATCACCATGTAAAGTAGGTGTCAGCAAATATTAATCACTGAAAAAAGTAGGTGTCAACAAATATCAATCACCAAAAAAGTAGGTGTCAGCAATTATTTATCCCCTAGTAAAGTCGGTGTCAGCAAATATTTATCACTGAGAAAAGTAGGTGTCAGCAAATACTAATGACTGAAAAAGTAGTTGTCAGCAAATATTAATCACCGAAAAAAGGAGGTCAGCAAATATTTATCCTCGAGGAAGGTAGGTGTCAGCAAGTATTTATCACTGAGAAAAGTAGGTGTCAGCAAATATTTATCACTGAGTAAAGTAGGTGTCAGCAAATATTAATCACCCAAAAAGTAGGTCAGTAAATATTTATCCCTGAGTAAAGTAGTTGTCAGCAAATATTAATCATCATGTAAAGTAGGTGTCAGCAAATATTAATCTCTGAGAAAAGTAGGTGTCAGCAAATATTAATCACCGAAAAAAGTAGGTGTCAGCAAATATTAATCACCAAAAAAGTAGCTGTCAGCAAATATTAATCATCATGTAAAGTAGGTGTCAGCAAATATTAATCACAGAGAAAAATAGGTGTCAGCAAATATTTATCACTGAGAAAATAGGTGTCAGCAAATATTTATCCCCGAGTAAAGTAGGTGTCAGCAAATATTAATCACCAAAAAAGTAGGTGTCAGCAAATATTTATTCCCGAGTAAAGTAGGTGTCAGCAAACATTAATCACTGAAAAAAGTAGGTATCAGCAAATATTTATCCTCGAGTAAAGTAGGTGTCAGCAAGTATTTATCACTGAGAAAAGTAGGTGTCAGCAAATATTTATCACCGAGTAAAGTAGGTGTCAGCAAATATTAATCACCAAAAAAAGTAGGTCAGTAAATATTTATCCCTGAGTAAAGTAGTTGTCAGCAAATATTAATCATTATGTAAAGTAGGTGTCAGCAAATATTAATCTCTGAGAAAAGTAGGTGTCAGCAAATATTAATCACCGAAAAAGTAGCTATCAGCAAATATTTATCCCTGAGTAAAGTAGGTGTCAGAAAATATTATTCACTGAGTAAAGTAGGTGTCAGCAAATATTAATCACAGAGAAAATAGGTGTCAGCAAATATGTATCCCCGAGTAAAGTAGGTGTCAGCAAATATTAATCACCAAAAAAGGAGGTGTCAGCAAATATTTATCCCCAAGTAAAGTAGGTGTCAGCAAACATTAATCACTGAAAAAAGTAGGTGCCAGCAAATATTTATCCCAGAGTAAAGTAGGTGTCAGCAAATATTTATCACCAAAAAAAGTAGGTGTCAAGTAATATTTATCCCCGAGTAAAGTAGGTGTCAGCAAATAATTATCCCAGAGTAAAGTAGGTGTCAGCAAATATTAATCACCGAAAAAAGTAGGTGTCAGCAAATATTAATCACCGAAAAAAGTAGGTGTCAGCAAATATTTATCCCTGAGTAAAGTAGGTGTCAGCAAATATTAATCACTGAGTAAAGTAGGTGTCAGCAAATTTTAATCACCGAGAAAAGCAGGTGTTAGCAAATATCAATCACCGAAAAAAGTAGGTGTCAGCAAATATTTATCCCTGAGTAAAGTAGGTGTCAGCAAATATTTATCACCGAGAAAAGTAGGTGTCAGCAAATATTTATCACTGAGTAAAGTAGGTGTCAGAAAATAATAATCACCAAAAAAAGTAGGTGTCAGCAAATATTTATCCCCGAGTAAAGTAGGTGTCAGCAAATATTAATCACCATGTAAAGTAGGTGTCAGCAAATATTCATCACTGAAAAAAGTAGGTATCAACAAATATTTATCCCCGAGTAAAGTAGTTGTCAGCAGATATTAATCACCATGTAAAGTAGGTGTCAGCAAATATTAATCACTGAAAAAAGTAGGTGTCAACAAATATCAATCACCAAAAAAGTAGGTGTCAGCAATTATTTATCCCCTAGTAAAGTTGGTGTCAGCAAATATTTATCACTGAGAAAAGTAGGTGTCAGCAAATACTAATGACTGAAAAAGTAGGTGTCAGCAAATATTAATCACCAAAAAAAGTAGGTCAGCAAATATTTATCCTCGAGTAAGGTAGGTGTCAGCAAGTATTTATCACTGAGAAAAGTAGGTGTCAGCAAATATTTATCACTGAGTAAAGTAGGTGTCAGCAAATATTAATCACCAAAAAAAGTAGGTCAGTAAATATTTATCCCTGAGTAAAGTAGTTGTCATCAAATATTAATCATCATGTAAAGTAGGTGTCAGCAAATATTAATCTCTGAGAAAAGTAGGTGTCAGCAAATATTAATCACCGAAAAAGTAGGTGTCAGCAAATATTAATCACCAAAAAAGTAGCTGTGAGCAAATATTTATCCCTGAGTAAAGTGGGTGTCAGAAAATCTTAGTCACTGAGAAAAGTAGGTGTCAGCAAATATTTATCACTGAGAAAATAGGTGTCAGCAAATATTTATCCCTGAGTAAAGTAGGTGTCAGCAAATATTAATCACCAAAAAAGTAGGTGTCAGCAAATATTTATCCCCAAGTAAAGTAGGTGTCAGCAAACATTAATCACTGAAAAAAGTAGGTATCAGCAAATATTTATCCTCGAGTAAAGTAGGTGTCAGCAGGTATTTATCACTGAGAAAAGTAGGTGTCAGCAAATATTTATCACCGAGTAAAGTAGGTGTCAGCAAATATTAATCACCCAAAAAGTAGGTCAGTAAATATTTGTCCCTGAGTAAAGTAGTTGTCAGCAAATATTAATCATCATGTAAAGTAGGTGTCAGCAAATATTAATCTCTGAGAAAAGTAGGTGTCAGCAAATATTAATCACTGAGTAAAGTAGGTGTCAGCAAATTTTAATCACCGAGAAAAGCAGGTGTTAGCAAATATCAATCACCGAAAAAAGTAGGTGTCAGCAAATATTTATCCCTGAGTAAAGTAGGTGTCAGCAAATATTTATCACCGAGAAAAGTAGGTGTCAGCAAATATTTATCACTGAGTAAAGTAGGTGTCAGAAAATAATAATCACCAAAAAAAGTAGGTGTCAGCAAATATTTATCCCCGAGTAAAGTAGGTGTCAGCAAATATTAATCACCATGTAAAGTAGGTGTCAGCAAATATTCATCACTGAAAAAAGTAGGTATCAACAAATATTTATCCCCGAGTAAAGTAGTTGTCAGCAGATATTAATCACCATGTAAAGTAGGTGTCAGCAAATATTAATCACTGAAAAAAGTAGGTGTCAACAAATATCAATCACCAAAAAAGTAGGTGTCAGCAATTATTTATCCCCTAGTAAAGTTGGTGTCAGCAAATATTTATCACTGAGAAAAGTAGGTGTCAGCAAATACTAATGACTGAAAAAGTAGGTGTCAGCAAATATTAATCACCAAAAAAAGTAGGTCAGCAAATATTTATCCTCGAGTAAGGTAGGTGTCAGCAAGTATTTATCACTGAGAAAAGTAGGTGTCAGCAAATATTTATCACTGAGTAAAGTAGGTGTCAGCAAATATTAATCACCAAAAAAAGTAGGTCAGTAAATATTTATCCCTGAGTAAAGTAGTTGTCATCAAATATTAATCATCATGTAAAGTAGGTGTCAGCAAATATTAATCTCTGAGAAAAGTAGGTGTCAGCAAATATTAATCACCGAAAAAAGTAGGTGTCAGCAAATATTAATCACCAAAAAAGTAGCTGTGAGCAAATATTTATCCCTGAGTAAAGTGGGTGTCAGAAAATCTTAGTCACTGAGAAAAGTAGGTGTCAGCAAATATTTATCACTGAGAAAATAGGTGTCAGCAAATATTTATCCCTGAGTAAAGTAGGTGTCAGCAAATATTAATCACCAAAAAAGTAGGTGTCAGCAAATATTTATCCCCAAGTAAAGTAGGTGTCAGCAAACATTAATCACTGAAAAAAGTAGGTATCAGCAAATATTTATCCTCGAGTAAAGTAGGTGTCAGCAGGTATTTATCACTGAGAAAAGTAGGTGTCAGCAAATATTTATCACCGAGTAAAGTAGGTGTCAGCAAATATTAATCACCCAAAAAAGTAGGTCAGTAAATATTTGTCCCTGAGTAAAGTAGTTGTCAGCAAATATTAATCATCATGTAAAGTAGGTGTCAGCAAATATTAATCTCTGAGAAAAGTAGGTGTCAGCAAATATTAATCACCGAAAAAAGTAGCTATCAGCAAATATTTATCCCTGAGTAAAGTAGGTGTCAGCAAATATTAATCACAGAGAAAAGTAGGTGTCAGCAAATATTTATCACTGAGAAAATAGGTGTCAGCAAATATTTATCCCCGAGTAAAGTAGGTGTCATCAAATATTTATCCCTGAGTAAAGTAGGTGTCAGCAAATATTTATCACTGAGAAAAGTAGGTGTCAGCAAATATTTATCACTGAGTAAAGTAGGTGTCAGCAAATATTAATCACCGAAAAAAGTAGCTATCAGCAAATATTTATCCCTGAGTAAAGTAGGTGTCAGAAAATATTAGTCACTGAGTAAAGTAGGTGTCAGCAAATATTAATCACAGAGAAAAGTAGGTGTCAGCAAATATTTATCACTGAGAAAATAGGTGTCAGCAAATATCAATCACCGAAAAAAGTAGGTGTCAGCAAATATTTATCCCTGAGTAAAGTAGGTGTCAGCAAATATTTATCACCGAGAAAAGTAGGTGTCAGCAAATATTTATCACTGAGTAAAGTAGGTGTCAGAAAATAATAATCACCCAAAAAGTAGGTGTCAGCAAATATTTATCCCCGCGTAAAGTAGGTGTCAGCAAATATTAATCACCATGTAAAGTAGGTGTCAGCAAATATTAATCACTGAAAAAAGTAGGTGTCAACAAATATTTATCCCCGAGTAAAGTAGTTGTCAGCAAATATTAATCACCATGTAAAGTAGGTGTCAGCAAATATTAATCACTGAAAAAAGTAGGTGTCAACAAATATCAATCACCAAAAAAGTAGGTGTCAGCAATTATTTATCCCCTAGTAAAGTCGGTGTCAGCAAATATTTATCACTGAGAAAAGTAGGTGTCAGCAAATACTAATGACTGAAAAAGTAGTTGTCAGCAAATATTAATCACCGAAAAAAGGAGGTCAGCAAATATTTATCCTCGAGGAAGGTAGGTGTCAGCAAGTATTTATCACTGAGAAAAGTAGGTGTCAGCAAATATTTATCACTGAGTAAAGTAGGTGTCAGCAAATATTAATCACCCAAAAAAGTAGGTCAGTAAATATTTATCCCTGAGTAAAGTAGTTGTCAGCAAATATTAATCATCATGTAAAGTAGGTGTCAGCAAATATTAATCTCTGAGAAAAGTAGGTGTCAGCAAATATTAATCACCGAAAAAGTAGGTGTCAGCAAATATTAATCACCAAAAAAGTGGCTGTCAGCAAATATTAATCATCATGTAAAGTAGGTGTCAGCAAATATTAATCACAGAGAAAAGTAGGTGTCAGCAAATATTTATCACTGAGAAAATAGGTGTCAGCAAATATTTATCCCTGAGTAAAGTAGGTGTCAGCAAATATTAATCACCAAAAAAGTAGGTGTCAGCATATATTTATCCCCGAGTAAAGTAGGTGTCAGCAAACATTAATCACTGAAAAAGTAGGTATCAGCAAATATTTATCCTCGAGTAAAGTAGGTGTCAGCAGGTATTTATCACTGAGAAAAGTAGGTGTCAGCAAATATTTATCACCGAGTAAAGTAGGTGTCAGCAAATATTAATCACCAAAAAAGTAGGTCAGTAAATATTTATCCCTGAGTAAAGTAGTTGTCAGCAAATATTAATCATTATGTAAAGTAGGTGTCAGCAAATATTAATCTCTGAGAAAAGTAGGTGTCAGCAAATATTAATCACCGAAAAAAGTAGCTATCAGCAAATATTTATCCCTGAGTAAAGTAGGTGTCAGAAAATATTATTCACTGAGTAAAGTAGGTGTCAGCAAATATTAATCACCGAAAAAAGTAGGTGTCAGCAAATATTTATCCCTGAGTAAAGTACGTGTCAGCAAATATTTATCACCGAGAAAAGTAGGTGTCAGCAAATATTTATCACTGAGTAAAGTAGGTGTCAGAAAATAATAATCACCAAAAAAAGTAGGTGTCAGCAAATATTTATCCCCGAGTAAAGTAGGTGTCAGCAAATATTAATCACTGAGAAAAGTAGGTGTCAGCAAATATTAATCACCCCAAAAAGTAGGTGTCAGCAAATATTAATCACCGAAAAAAGTAGGTGTCAGCAAATATTTATCCCTGAGTAAAGTAGGTGTCAGCAAATATTTATCCCTGAGTAAAGGAGGTGTCAGCAAATATTTATTACTGAGTAAAGGAGGTGTCAGCAAATATTAATCACCCCAAAAAGTAGGTGTCAGCAAATATTAATCACCGAAAAAAGTAGGTGTCAGCAAATATTTATCCCTGAGTAAAGTAGGTGTCAGCAAATATTTATCACCGAGAAAAGTAGGTGTCAGCAAATATTTATCACTGAGTAAAGTAGGTGTCAGAAAATAATAATCACCAAAAAAAGTAGGTGTCAGCAAATATTTATCCCCGAGTAAAGTAGGTGTCAGCAAATATTAATCACCATGTAAAGTAGGTGTCAGCAAATATTAATCACTGAAAAAAGTAGGTGTCAACAAATATTTATCCCCGAGTAAAGTAGTTGTCAGCAAATATTAATCACCATGTAAAGTAGGTGTCAGCAAATATTAATCACTGAAAAAAGTAGGTGTCAACAAATATCAATCACCAAAAAAGTAGGTGTCAGCAATTATTTATCCCCTAGTAAAGTCGGTGTCAGCAAATCATTATCACTGAGAAAAGTAGGTGTCAGCAAATACTAATGACTGAAAAAGTAGGTGTCAGCAAATATTAATCACCGAAAAAAGGAGGTCAGCAAATATTTATCCTCGAGTAAGGTAGGTGTCAGCAAGTATTTATCACTGAGAAAAGTAGGTGTCAGCAAATATTTATCACTGAGTAAAGTAGGTGTCAGCAAATATTAATCACCCAAAAAAGTAGCTCAGTAAATATTTATCCCTGAGTAAAGTAGTTGTCAGCAAATATTAATCATCATGTAAAGTAGGTGTCAGCAAATATTAATATCTGAGAAAAGTAGGTGTCAGCAAATATTAATCACCGAAAAAAGTAGCTATCAGCAAATATTTATCCCTGAGTAAAGTAGGTGTCATAAAGTATTAGTCACTGAGTAAAGTAGGTGTCAGCAAATATTAATCACAGAGAAAAGTAGGTGTCAGCAAATATTTATCACTGAGAAAATAGGTGTCAGCAAATATTTATCCCCGAGTAAAGTAGGTGTCAGCAAATATTAATCACCAAAAAAGTAGGTGTCAGCAAATATTTATCCCCAAGTAAAGTAGGTGTCAGCAAACATTAATCACTGAAAAAAGTAGGTGCCAGCAAATATTTATCCCAGAGTAAAGTAGGTGTCAGCAAATATCTATCACCCAAAAAAGTAGGTGTCAAGTAATATTTATCCCCGAGTAATGTAAGTGTCAGCAAATATTTTTCGCCGAGTAAAGTAGGTGTCAGCAAATATTAATCACCCAAAAAAGAAGGTGTCAGCAAATATTAATCACCCAAAAATGTAGGTGTCAGCAAATATTTGTCCCTGAGTAAAGTAGGTGTCAGCAAATATTAATCACTGAGTAAAGTAGGTGTCAGCAAATTTTAATCACCGAGAAAAGCAGGTGTTAGCAAATATCAATCACCAAAAAAAGTAGGTGTCAGCAAATATTTATCCCTGAGTAAAGTAGGTGTCAGCAAATATTTATCACTGAGAAATGTAGGTGTCAGCAAATATTTATCACTGAGTAAAGTAGGTGTCAGAAAATAATAATCTCCAAAAAAAGTAGGTGTCAGCAAATATTTATCCCCGAGTAAAGTAGGTGTCAGCAAATATTAATCACCATGTAAAGTAGGTGTCAGCAAATATTATTCACTGAAAAAAGTAGGTGTCAACAAATATTTATCCCCGAGTAAAGTAGTTGTCAGCAAATATTAATCACCATGTAAAGTAGGTGTCAGCAAATATTAATCACTGAAAAAAGTAGGTGTCAACAAATATCAATCACCAAAAAAGTAGGTGTCAGCAATTATTTATCCCCTAGTAAAGTCGGTGTCAGCAAATATTTATCACTGAGAAAAGTAGGTGTCAGCAAATACTAATGACTGAAAAAGTAGGTGTCAGCAAATATTAATCATCAAAAAAAGGAGGTCAGCAAATATTTATCCTCGAGTAAGGTAGGTGTCAGCAAGTATTTATCACTGAGAAAAGTAGGTGTCAGCAAATATTTATAACTGAGTAAAGTAGGTGTCAGCAAATATTAATCACCAAAAAAGTAGGTCAGTAAATATTTGTCCCTGAGTAAAGTAGTTGTCAGCAAATATTAATCATCATGTAAAGTAGGTGTCAGCAAATGATAATCTCTGAGAAAAGTAGGTGTCAGCAAATATTAATCACCGAAAAAGTAGGTGTCAGCAAATATTAATCACCAAAAAAGTAGCTGTGAGCAAATATTTATCCCTGAGTAAAGTAGGTGTCAGAAAATATTAGTCACTGAGTAAAGTAGGTGTCAGCAAATATTAATCACAGAGAAAAGTAGGTGTCAGCAAATATTTATCACTGAGAAAATAGGTGTCAGCAAATATTTATCCCCGAGTAAAGTAGGTGTCAGCAAATATTAATCACCCAAAAAGTAGGTGTCAGCAAATATTTATCCCCGAGTAAAGTAGGTGTCAGCAAATATTTATCACCGAGTAAAGTAGGTGTCAGAAAATATTTATCCTTGAGTAAAGTATGTGTCAGCAAGTATTTATCACTGAGAAAAGTAGGTGTCAGCAAATATTTATCACTGAGTAAAGTAGGTGTCAGCAAATATTAATCCCCAAAAAAGTAGGTCAGTAAATATTCATCCCTGAGTAAAGTAGCTGTCAGCAAATATTATTCATCATGTAGAGTAGGTGTCAGCAAATATTAATCTCTGAGAAAAGTAGGTGTCAGCAAATATTTATCACAGAAAAAGTAGGTGTCAGCAAATATTAATCACAGAGAAAAGTAGGTGTCAGCAAATATTTATCACTGAGAAAATAGGTGTTAGCAAATATTAATCACCGAAAAAGTAGGTGTCAACAAATATTTTTCCCCGAGTAAAGTAGGTGTCAGCAAATATTTATCACCGAGTAAAGTAGGTGTCAGCAAATATTTATCACCTATAAACGTCGGTGTCAGCAAATATTTATTACTGAGTAAAGGAGGTGTCAGCAAATATTAATCACCAAAAAAGTAGGTGTCAGCAAATATTTATCCCCGAATAAAGTAGTTGTCAGCAAATATTAATCTCTGAGGAAAGTAGGTTTCAGCAAATATTAATCACCGAAAAAAGTAGTTGTCAGCAAATATTAATCACTGAAAAAATTAGGTGTCAGCAAATATCATCATTGAAAAAAGTAGGTGTCAGCAAATATTTATTCCTGAGTAAAGTAGGTGTCAGCAAATATTAATCACCGAGAAAAGTACGTGTCAGAAAATATTTATCCCTGAGTAAGGTAGGTGTCAGCAAAGATTCATCACCGAGAAAAGTAGTTATCAGCAAATATTAATCACCAAGTAAAGTAGGTGTCAGCAAATATTAATTACTGAAAAAAGTAGGTGTCAGCAAATATTTATCACTGAGAATAGTAGGTGTCAGCAAATATTTATCACTGAAAAAAGTAACTATCAGCAAATATTTATCCCTGAGTAAAGTAGGTGTCAGAAAATATTAGTCACTGAGTAAAGTAGGTGTCAGCAAATATTAATCACCGAGAAAAGTAGGTGTCAGAAAATATTTATACCTGAGTAAGGTAGGCATCAGCAAAGATTCATCACCGAGAAAAGTAGTTATCAGCAAATATTTATCACCGAGTAAAGTAGGTGTCAGCAAATATTAATCACCGAAAAAATTAGGTGTCAGCAAATAATTATCCCCGAGTAAAGTAGGTGTCAGCAAAAATTAATCACTGAGTAAAATAGGTGTCAGCAAATATTAATCACTGAAAAAGTAGGTGTCAGCAAATATTTATCCCTGAGTAAAGTAGGTATCAGAAAATATTAGTCACTGAGTAAAGTAGGTGTCAGCAAAGATTAATCACAGAGAAAAGTAGGTGTCAGCAAATATTTATCACTGAGAAAATAGGTGTCAGCAAATATTTATCCCCGAGTAAAGTAGGTGTCAGCAAATATTAATCACCAAAAAAGGAGGTGTCAGCAAATATTTATCCCAGAGTAAAGTAGGTGTCAGCAAACATTAATCACTGAAAAAAGTAGGTGCCAGCAAATATTTATCCCAGAGTAAAGTAGGTGTCAGCAAATATTTATCACCAAAAAAAGTAGGTGTCAAGTAATATTTATCCCCGAGTAAAGTAGGTGTCAGCAAATATTTATCCTCGAGTAAGGTAGGTGTCAGCAAGTATTTATCACTGAGAAAAGTAGGTGTCAGCAAATATTTATCACTGAGTAAAGTAGGTGTCAGCAAATATTAATCACCAAAAAAGTACGTCAGTAAATATTTATCCCTGAGTAAAGTAGTTGTCAGCAAATATTAATCATCATGTAAAGTAGGTGTCAGCAAATATTCATCTCTGAGAAAAGTAGGTGTCAGCAAATATTAATCACCGAAAAAGTAGGTGTCAGCAAATATTAATCACCAAAAAAGTAGCTGTCAGCAAATATTAATCATCAAGTAAAGTAGGTGTCAGCAAATATTAATCACCGAGAAAAGTAGGTGTCAGAAAATATTTATCCCTGAGTAAGGTAGGCATCAGCAAAGATTCATCACCGAGAAAAGTAGTTATCAGCAAATATTTATCACCGAGTAAAGTAGGTGTCAGCAAATATTAATCACCGAAAAAATTAGGTGTCAGCAAATAATTATCCCCGAGTAAAGTAGGTGTCAGCAAAAATTAATCACTGAGTAAAATAGGTGTCAGCAAATATTAATCACTGAAAAAGTAGGTGTCAGCAAATATTTATCCCTGAGTAAAGTAGGTATCAGCAAATATTTATCACTGAGTAAAGTAGGTGTCAGAAAATAATAATCTCCAAAAAAAGTAGGTGTCAGCAAATATTTATCCCCGAGTAAAGTAGGTGTCAGCAAATATTAATCACCATGTAAAGTAGGTGTCAGCAAATATTAATCACTGAAAAAAGTAGGTGTCAACAAATATTTATCCCCGAGTAAAGTAGTTGTCATCAAATATTAATCACCATGTAAAGTAGGTGTCAGCAAATATTAATCACTGAAAAAAGTAGGTGTCAACAAATATCAATCACCAAAAAAGTAGGTGTCAGCAATTATTTATCCCCTAGTAAAGTTGGTGTCAGCAAATATTTATCACTGAGAAAAGTAGGTGTCAGCAAATACTAATGACTGAAAAAGTAGGTGTCAGCAAATATTAATCATCAAAAAAAGGAGGTCAGCAAATATTTATCCTCGAGTAAGGTAGGTGTCAGCAAGTATTTATCACTGAGAAAAGTAGGTGTCAGCAAATATTTATAACTGAGTAAAGTAGGTGTCAGCAAATATTAATCACCAAAAAAAGTAGGTCAGTAAATATTTGTCCCTGAGTAAAGTAGTTGTCAGCAAATATTAATCATCATGTAAAGTAGGTGTCAGCAAATATTAATCTCTGAGAAAAGTAGGTGTCAGCAAATATTTATCCCTGAGTAAAGTAGGTATCAGCAAATATTTATCACTGAGTAAAGTAGGTGTCAGAAAATAATAATCTCCAAAAAAGTAGGTGTCAGCAAATATTTATCCCCGAGTAAAGTAGGTGTCAGCAAATATTAATCACCATGTAAAGTAGGTGTCAGCAAATATTAATCACTGAAAAAAGTAGGTGTCAACAAATATTTATCCCCGAGTAAAGTAGTTGTCAGCAAATATTAATCACCATGTAAAGTAGGTGTCAGCAAATATTAATCACTGAAAAAAGTAGGTGTCAACAAATAACAATCACCAAAAAAGTAGGTGTCAGCAATTATTTATCCCCTAGTAAAGTCGGTGTCAGCAAATATTTATCACTGAGAAAAGTAGGTGTCAGCAAATACTAATGACTGAAAAAGTAGGTGTCAGCAAATATTAATCATCAAAAAAAGGAGGTCAGCAAATATTTATCCTCGAGTAAGGTAGGTGTCAGCAAGTATTTATCACTGAGAAAAGTAGGTGTCAGCAAATATTTATAACTGAGTAAAGTAGGTGTCAGCAATTATTAATCACCAAAAAAAGTAGGTCAGTAAATATTTGTCCCTGAGTAAAGTAGTTGTCAGCAAATATTAATCATCATGTAAAGTAGGTGTCAGCAAATATTAATCTCTGAGAAAAGTAGGTGTCAGCAAATATTAATCACCGAAAAAAGTAGGTGTCAGCAAATATTAATCACAGAGAAAAGTAGGTGTCAGCAAATATTTATCACTGAAAAAAGTATGTCAGCAAATATTTATCCCCGAGTAAAGTAGGTGTCAGCAAATATTAATCACCCAAAAAGTAGGTGTCAGCAAATATTTATCCCCGAGTAAAGTAGGTGTCAGCAAATATTTATCACCGAGTAAAGTAGGTGTCAGAAAATATTTATCCTTGAGTAAAGTATGTGTCAGCAAGTATTTATCACTGAGAAAAGTAGGTGTCAGCAAATATTTATCACTGAGTAAAGTAGGTGTCAGCAAATATTAATCCCCCAAAAAAGTAGGTCAGTAAATATTCATCCCTGAGTAAAGTAGCTGTCAGCAAATATTATTCATCATGTAGAGTAGGTGTCAGCAAATATTAATCTCTGAGAAAAGTAGGTGTCAGCAAATATTTATCACAGAAAAAGTAGGTGTCAGCAAATATTAATCACAGAGAAAAGTAGGTGTCAGCAAATATTTATCACTGAGAAAATAGGTGTTAGCAAATATTAATCACCGAAAAAAGTAGGTGTCAACAAATATTTTTCCCCGAGTAAAGTAGGTGTCAGCAAATATTTATCACCGAGTAAAGTAGGTGTCAGCAAATATTTATCACCTATAAACGTAGGTGTCAGCAAATATTTATTACTGAGTAACGGAGGTGTCAGCAAATATTAATCACCAAAAAAGTAGGTGTCAGCAAATATTTATCCCCGAATAAAGTAGTTGTCAGCAAATATTAATCTCTGAGGAAAGTAGGTTTCAGCAAATATTAATCACCGAAAAAAGTAGTTGTCAGCAAATATTAATCACTGAAAAAATTAGGTGTCAGCAAATATCATCATTGAAAAAAGTAGGTGTCAGCAAATATTTATTCCTGAGTAAAGTAGGTGTCAGCAAATATTAATCACCGAGAAAAGTACGTGTCAGAAAATATTTATCCCTGAGTAAGGTAGGTGTCAGCAAAGATTCATCACCGAGAAAAGTAGTTATGAGCAAATATTTATCACCAAGTAAAGTAGGTGTCAGCAAATATTAATTACTGAAAAAAGTAGGTGTCAGCAAATATTTATCACTGAGAATAGTAGGTGTCAGCAAATATTTATCACTGAAAAAAGTAACTATCAGCAAATATTTATCCCTGAGTAAAGTAGGTGTCAGAAAATATTAGTCACTGAGTAAAGTAGGTGTCAGCAAATATTAATCACCGAGAAAAGTAGGTGTCAGAAAATATTTATACCTGAGTAAGGTAGGCATCAGCAAAGATTCATCACCGAGAAAAGTAGTTATCAGCAAATATTTATCACCGAGTAAAGTAGGTGTCAGCAAATATTAATCACCGAAAAAATTAGGTGTCAGCAAATAATTATCCCCGAGTAAAGTAGGTGTCAGCAAAAATTAATCACTGAGTAAAATAGGTGTCAGCAAATATTAATCACTGAAAAAGTAGGTGTCAGCAAATATTTATCCCTGAGTAAAGTAGGTATCAGAAAATATTAGTCACTGAGTAAAGTAGGTGTCAGCAAAGATTAATCACAGAGAAAAGTAGGTGTCAGCAAATATTTATCACTGAGAAAATAGGTGTCAGCAAATATTTATCCCCGAGTAAAGTAGGTGTCAGCAAATATTAATCACCAAAAAAGGAGGTGTCAGCAAATATTTATCCCAGAGTAAAGTAGGTGTCAGCAAACATTAATCACTGAAAAAAGTAGGTGCCAGCAAATATTTATCCCAGAGTAAAGTAGGTGTCAGCAAATATTTATCACCAAAAAAAGTAGGTGTCAAGTAATATTTATCCCCGAGTAAAGTAGGTGTCAGCAAATATTTATCCTCGAGTAAGGTAGGTGTCAGCAAGTATTTATCACTGAGAAAAGTAGGTGTCAGCAAATATTTATCACTGAGTAAAGTAGGTGTCAGCAAATATTAATCACCAAAAAAAGTACGTCAGTAAATATTTATCCCTGAGTAAAGTAGTTGTCAGCAAATATTAATCATCATGTAAAGTAGGTGTCAGCAAATATTCATCTCTGAGAAAAGTAGGTGTCAGCAAATATTAATCACCGAAAAAGTAGGTGTCAGCAAATATTAATCACCAAAAAAGTAGCTGTCAGCAAATATTAATCATCAAGTAAAGTAGGTGTCAGCAAATATTAATCACCGAGAAAAGTAGGTGTCAGAAAATATTTATCCCTGAGTAAGGTAGGCATCAGCAAAGATTCATCACCGAGAAAAGTAGTTATCAGCAAATATTTATCACCGAGTAAAGTAGGTGTCAGCAAATATTAATCACCGAAAAAATTAGGTGTCAGCAAATAATTATCCCGAGTAAAGTAGGTGTCAGCAAAAATTAATCACTGAGTAAAATAGGTGTCAGCAAATATTAATCACTGAAAAAGTAGGTGTCAGCAAATATTTATCCCTGAGTAAAGTAGGTATCAGCAAATATTTATCACTGAGTAAAGTAGGTGTCAGAAAATAATAATCTCCAAAAAAAGTAGGTGTCAGCAAATATTTATCCCCGAGTAAAGTAGGTGTCAGCAAATATTAATCACCATGTAAAGTAGGTGTCAGCAAATATTAATCACTGAAAAAAGTAGGTGTCAACAAATATTTATCCCGAGTAAAGTAGTTGTCAGCAAATATTAATCACCATGTAAAGTAGGTGTCAGCAAATATTAATCACTGAAAAAAGTAGGTGTCAACAAATATCAATCACCAAAAAAGTAGGTGTCAGCAATTATTTATCCCCTAGTAAAGTTGGTGTCAGCAAATATTTATCACTGAGAAAAGTAGGTGTCAGCAAATACTAATGACTGAAAAAGTAGGTGTCAGCAAATATTAATCATCAAAAAAGGAGGTCAGCAAATATTTATCCTCGAGTAAGGTAGGTGTCAGCAAGTATTTATCACTGAGAAAAGTAGGTGTCAGCAAATATTTATAACTGAGTAAAGTAGGTGTCAGCAAATATTAATCACCAAAAAAGTAGGTCAGTAAATATTTGTCCCTGAGTAAAGTAGTTGTCAGCAAATATTAATCATCATGTAAAGTAGGTGTCAGCAAATATTAATCTCTGAGAAAAGTAGGTGTCAGCAAATATTTATCCCTGAGTAAAGTAGGTATCAGCAAATATTTATCACTGAGTAAAGTAGGTGTCAGAAAATAATAATCTCCAAAAAAAGTAGGTGTCAGCAAATATTTATCCCCGAGTAAAGTAGGTGTCAGCAAATATTAATCACCATGTAAAGTAGGTGTCAGCAAATATTAATCACTGAAAAAAGTAGGTGTCAACAAATATTTATCCCCGAGTAAAGTAGTTGTCAGCAAATATTAATCACCATGTAAAGTAGGTGTCAGCAAATATTAATCACTGAAAAAAGTAGGTGTCAACAAATAACAATCACCAAAAAAGTAGGTGTCAGCAATTATTTATCCCCTAGTAAAGTCGGTGTCAGCAAATATTTATCACTGAGAAAAGTAGGTGTCAGCAAATACTAATGACTGAAAAAGTAG
The DNA here is from genome assembly GCA_963921515.1 of Calotriton arnoldi. Taxonomy (NCBI): domain Eukaryota; kingdom Metazoa; phylum Chordata; class Amphibia; order Caudata; family Salamandridae; genus Calotriton; species Calotriton arnoldi. Next base: position 873,528 of record CAWUFW010008363.1, read on the forward strand.
GTGTCAGCAAATATTAATCATCAAAAAAGGAGGTCAGCAAATATTTATCCTCGAGTAAGGTAGGTGTCAGCAAGTATTTATCACTGAGAAAAGTAGGTGTCAGCAAATATTTATAACTGAGTAAAGTAGGTGTCAGCAATTATTAATCACCAAAAAAGTAGGTCAGTAAATATTTGTCCCTGAGTAAAGTAGTTGTCAGCAAATATTAATCATCATGTAAAGTAGGTGTCAGCAAATATTAATCTCTGAGAAAAGTAGGTGTCAGCAAATATTAATCACCGAAAAAGTAGGTGTCAGCAAATATTAATCACAGAGAAAAGTAGGTGTCAGCAAATATTTATCACTGAGAAAATAGGTGTCAGCAAATATTTATCCCCGAGTAAAGTAGGTGTCAGCAAATATTAATCACCCAAAAAGTAGGTGTCAGCAAATATTTATCCCCGAGTAAAGTAGGTGTCAGCAAATATTTATCACCGAGTAAAGTAGGTGTCAGAAAATATTTATCCTTGAGTAAAGTATGTGTCAGCAAGTATTTATCACTGAGAAAAGTAGGTGTCAGCAAATATTTATCACTGAGTAAAGTAGGTGTCAGCAAATATTAATCCCCCAAAAAAGTAGGTCAGTAAATATTCATCCCTGAGTAAAGTAGCTGTCAGCAAATATTATTCATCATGTAGAGTAGGTGTCAGCAAATATTAATCTCTGAGAAAAGTAGGTGTCAGCAAATATTTATCACAGAAAAAGTAGGTGTCAGCAAATATTAATCACAGAGAAAAGTAGGTGTCAGCAAATATTTATCACTGAGAAAATAGGTGTTAGCAAATATTAATCACCGAAAAAGTAGGTGTCAACAAATATTTTCCCCGAGTAAAGTAGGTGTCAGCAAATATTTATCACCGAGTAAAGTAGGTGTCAGCAAATATTTATCACCTATAAACGTAGGTGTCAGCAAATATTTATTACTGAGTAACGGAGGTGTCAGCAAATATTAATCACCAAAAAAGTAGGTGTCAGCAAATATTTATCCCCGAATAAAGTAGTTGTCAGCAAATATTAATCTCTGAGGAAAGTAGGTTTCAGCAAATATTAATCACCGAAAAAAGTAGTTGTCAGCAAATATTAATCACTGAAAAAATTAGGTGTCAGCAAATATCATCATTGAAAAAAGTAGGTGTCAGCAAATATTTATTCCTGAGTAAAGTAGGTGTCAGCAAATATTAATCACCGAGAAAAGTACGTGTCAGAAAATATTTATCCCTGAGTAAGGTAGGTGTCAGCAAAGATTCATCACCGAGAAAAGTAGTTATCAGCAAATATTTATCACCAAGTAAAGTAGGTGTCAGCAAATATTATTTACTGAAAAAAGTAGGTGTCAGCAAATATTTATCACTGAGAATAGTAGGTGTCAGCAAATATTTATCACTGAAAAAAGTAACTATCAGCAAATATTTATCCCTGAGTAAAGTAGGTGTCAGAAAATATTAGTCACTGAGTAAAGTAGGTGTCAGCAAATATTAATCACCGAGAAAAGTAGGTGTCAGAAAATATTTATACCTGAGTAAGGTAGGCATCAGCAAAGATTCATCACCGAGAAAAGTAGTTATCAGCAAATATTTATCACCGAGTAAAGTAGGTGTCAGCAAATATTAATCACCGAAAAAATTAGGTGTCAGCAAATAATTATCCCCGAGTAAAGTAGGTGTCAGCAAAAATTAATCACTGAGTAAAATAGGTGTCAGCAAATATTAATCACTGAAAAAGTAGGTGTCAGCAAATATTTATCCCTGAGTAAAGTAGGTATCAGAAAATATTAGTCACTGAGTAAAGTAGGTGTCAGCAAAGATTAATCACAGAGAAAAGTAGGTGTCAGCAAATATTAATCACCATGTAAAGTAGGTGTCAGCAAATATTAATCACTGAAAAAGTAGGTGTCAACAAATATTTATCCCCGAGTAAAGTAGTTGTCAGCAAATATTAATCACCATGTAAAGTAGGTGTCAGCAAATATTAATCACTGAAAAAAGTAGGTGTCAACAAATATCAATCACCAAAAAAGTAGGTGTCAGCAATTATTTATCCCCTAGTAAAGTCGGTGTCAGCAAATATTTATCACTGAGAAAAGTAGGTGTCAGCAAATACTAATGACTGAAAAAGTAGGTGTCAGCAAATATTAATCATCAAAAAAGGAGGTCAGCAAATATTTATCCTCGAGTAAGGTAGGTGTCAGCAAGTATTTATCACTGAGAAAAGTAGGTGTCAGCAAATATTTATAACTGAGTAAAGTAGGTGTCAGCAAATATTAATCACCAAAAAAGTAGGTCAGTAAATATTTGTCCCTGAGTAAAGTAGTTGTCAGCAAATATTAATCATCATGTAAAGTAGGTGTCAGCAAATATTAATCTCTGAGAAAAGTAGGTGTCAGCAAATATTAATCACCGAAAAAAGTAGGTGTCAGCAAATATTAATCACCAAAAAAGTAGCTGTGAGCAAATATTTATCCCTGAGTAAAGTAGGTGTCAGAAAATATTAGTCACTGAGTAAAGTAGGTGTCAGCAAATATTAATCACAGAGAAAAGTAGGTGTCAGCAAATATTTATCACTGAGAAAATAGGTGTCAGCAAATATTTATCCCCGAGTAAAGTAGGTGTCAGCAAATATTAATCACCCAAAAAGTAGGTGTCAGCAAATATTTATCCCCGAGTAAAGTAGGTGTCAGCAAATATTTATCACCGAGTAAAGTAGGTGTCAGAAAATATTTATCCTTGAGTAAAGTATGTGTCAGCAAGTATTTATCACTGAGAAAAGTAGGTGTCAGCAAATATTTATCACTGAGTAAAGTAGGTGTCAGCAAATATTAATCCCCCAAAAAAGTAGGTCAGTAAATATTCATCCCTGAGTAAAGTAGCTGTCAGCAAATATTATTCGATACAAAAGGGGATGATGGACGGAACGTTTGAGCCAATCAAACACTCACCCCCAGTCAACTGATCTGGGTTTAATCCATCATCATTCTTTAGCTCACTCCACCACCCCAGTTCAGACATGGCCATATGCAAATCAGTCTGACCCTGTGCCTCATGGGAATAGTCCAGCACGAACTGCCAAGCCATGTCTTCCCTGGACCGGAAACAAGCATCCTAGGACCGGTTTCTGGCATTCCAGCCGTCATCAGCCAGGCTTGCTTGAATCCAGTGGCAAAGTGAGCAAGGGACCCACGTCTGGGCATACCCCCGCCAACTTAGGGCGAACAAAGCGATACAAAAGGGGATGATGGACGGAACGTTTGAGCCAATCAAACACTCACCCCCAGTCAACTGATCTGGGTTTAATCCATCATCATTCTTTAGCTCACTCCACCACCCCAGTTCAGACATGGCCATATGCAAATCAGTCTGACCCTGTGCCTCATGGGAACAGTCCAGCACGAACTGCCAAGCCATGTCTTCCCTGGACCGGAAACAAGCATCCTAGGACCGGTTTCTGGCATTCCAGCCGTCATCAGCCAGGCTTGCTTGAATCCAGTGGCAAAGTGAGCAAGGGACCCACGTCTGGGCATACCCCCGCCAACTTAGGGCGAACAAAGCGATACAAAAGGGGATGATGGACGGAACGTTTGAGCCAATCAAACACTCACCCCCAGTCAACTGATCTGGGTTTAATCCATCATCATTCTTTAGCTCACTCCACCACCCCAGTTCAGACATGGCCATATGCAAATCAGTCTGACCCTGTGCCTCATGGGAACAGTCCAGCACGAACTGCCAAGCCATGTCTTCCCTGGACCGGAAACAAGCATCCTAGGACCGGTTTCTGGCATTCCAGCCGTCATCAGCCAGGCTTGCTTGAATCCAGTGGGAAAGTGAGCAAGGGACCCACGTCTGGGCATACCCCCACCAACTTAGGGCGAACAAAGCGATACAAAAGGGGATGATGGACGGAACGTTTGAGCCAATCAAACACTCACCCCCAGTCAACTGATCTGGGTTTAATCCATCATCATTCTTTAGCTCACTCCACCACCCCAGTTCAGACATGGCCATATGCAAATCAGTCTGACCCTGTGCCTCATGGGAACAGTCCAGCATGAACTGCCAAGCCATGTCTTCCCTGGACCGGAAACAAGCATCCTAGGACCGGTTTCTGGCATTCCAGCCGTCATCAGCCAGGCTTGCTTGAATCCAGTGGCAAAGTGAGCAAGGGACCCACGTCTGGGCATACCCCCGCCAACTTAGGGCGAACAAAGCGATACAAAAGGGGATGATGGACGGAACGTTTGAGCCAATCAAACACTCACCCCCAGTCAACTGATCTGGGTTTAATCCATCATCATTCTTTAGCTCACTCCACCACCCCAGTTCAGACATGGCCATATGTAAATCAGTCTGACCCTGTGCCTCATGGGAACAGTCCAGCACGAACTGCCAAGCCATGTCTTCCCTGGACCGGAAACAAGCATCCTAGGACCGGTTTCTGGCATTCCAGCCGTCATCAGCCAGGCTTGCTTGAATCCAGTGGCAAAGTGAGCAAGGGACCCACGTCTGGGCATACCCCCGCCAACTTAGGGCGAACAAAGCGATACAAAGGGGATGATGGACGGAACGTTTGAGCCAATCAAACACTCACCCCCAGTCAACTGATCTGGGTTTAATCCATCATCATTCTTTAGCTCACTCCACCACCCCAGTTCAGACATGGCCATATGCAAATCAGTCTGACCCTGTGCCTCATGGGAACAGTCCAGCACGAACTGCCAAGCCATGTCTTCCCTGGACCGGAAACAAGCATCCTAGGACCGGTTTCTGGCATTCCAGCCGTCATCAGCCAGGCTTGCTTGAATCCAGTGGCAAAGTGAGCAAGGGACCCACGTCTGGGCATACCCCCGCCAACTTAGGGCGAACAAAGCGATACAAAAGGGGATGATGGACGGAACGTTTGAGCCAATCAAACACTCACCCCCAGTCAACTGATCTGGGTTTAATCCATCATCATTCTTTAGCTCACTCCACCACCCCAGTTCAGACATGGCCATATGCAAATCAGTCTGACCCTGTGCCTCATGGGAACAGTCCAGCACGAACTGCCAAGCCATGTCTTCCCTGGACCGGAAACAAGCATCCTAGGACCGGTTTCTGGCATTCCAGCCGTCATCAGCCAGGCTTGCTTGAATCCAGTGGCAAAGTGAGCAAGGGACCCACGTCTGGGCATACCCCCGCCAACTTAGGGCGAACAAAGCGATACAAAGGGGGATGATGGACGGAACGTTTGAGCCAATCAAACACTCACCCCCAGTCAACTGATCTGGGTTTAATCCATCATCATTCTTTAGCTCACTCCACCACCCCAGTTCAGACATGGCCATATGCAAATCAGTCTGACCCTGTGCCTCATGGGAACAGTCCAGCACGAACTGCCAAGCCATGTCTTCCCTGGACCGGAAACAAGCATCCTAGGACCGGTTTCTGGCATTCCAGCCGTCATCAGCCAGGCTTGCTTGAATCCAGTGGCAAATATTATTCATCATGTAGAGTAGGTGTCAGCAAATATTAATCTCTGAGAAAAGTAGGTGTCAGCAAATATTTATCACAGAAAAAGTAGGTGTCAGCAAATATTAATCACAGAGAAAAGTAGGTGTCAGCAAATATTTATCACTGAGAAAATAGGTGTTAGCAAATATTAATCACCGAAAAAAGTAGGTGTCAACAAATATTTTTCCCGAGTAAAGTACGTGTCAGCAAATATTTATCACCGAGTAAAGTAGGTGTCAGCAAATATTTATCACCTATAATCGTAGGTGTCAGCAAATATTTATTACTGAGTAAAGGAGGTGTCAGCAAATATTAATCACCAAAAAAAGTAGGTGTCAGCAAATATTTATCCCCGAATAAAGTAGTTGTCAGCAAATATTAATCTCTGAGGAAAGTAGGTTTCAGCAAATATTAATCACCGAAAAAAGTAGTTGTCAGCAAATATTAATCACTGAAAAAATTAGGTGTCAGCAAATATCATCATTGAAAAAAGTAGGTGTCAGCAAATATTTATTCCTGAGTAAAGTAGGTGTCAGCAAATATTAATCACCGAGAAAAGTACGTGTCAGAAAATATTTATCCCTGAGTAAGGTAGGTGTCAGCAAAGATTCATCACCGAGAAAAGTAGTTATCAGCAAATATTTATCACCAAGTAAAGTAGGTGTCAGCAAATATTAATTACTGAAAAAAGTAGGTGTCAGCAAATATTTATCACTGAGAATAGTAGGTGTCAGCAAATATTTATCACTGAAAAAGTAACTATCAGCAAATATTTATCCCTGAGTAAAGTAGGTGTCAGAAAATATTAGTCACTGAGTAAAGTAGGTGTCAGCAAATATTAATCACCGAGAAAAGTAGGTGTCAGAAAATATTTATACCTGAGTAAGGTAGGCATCAGCAAAGATTCATCACCGAGAAAAGTAGTTATCAGCAAATATTTATCACCGAGTAAAGTAGGTGTCAGCAAATATTAATCACCGAAAAAATTAGGTGTCAGCAAATAATTATCCCCGAGTAAAGTAGGTGTCAGCAAAAATTAATCACTGAGTAAAATAGGTGTCAGCAAATATTTATCCCTGAGTAAAGTAGGTATCAGAAAATATTAGTCACTGAGTAAAGTAGGTGTCAGCAAAGATTAATCACAGAGAAAAGTAGGTGTCAGCAAATATTTATCACTGAGAAAATAGGTGTCAGCAAATATTTATCCCCGAGTAAAGTAGGTGTCAGCAAATATTAATCACCAAAAAGGAGGTGTCAGCAAATATTTATCCCCGAGTAAAGTAGGTGTCAGCAAACATTAATCACTGAAAAAAGTAGGTGCCAGCAAATATTTATCCCAGAGTAAAGTAGGTGGTAGCAAATATTTATCACCAAAAAAAGTAGGTGTCAAGTAATATTTATCCCGGAGTAAAGTAGGTGTCAGCAAATATTTATCGCCGAGTAAAGTAGGTGTCAGCAAATATTTATCCTTGAGTAAAGTATGTGTCAGCAAGTATTTATCACTGAGAAAAGTAGGTGTCAGCAAATATTTATCACTGAGTAAAGTAGGTGTCAGCAAATATTAATCACTGAGAAAAGTAGGTGTCAGCAAATATTAATCACCCCAAAAAGTAGGTGTCAGCAAATATTAATCACCGAAAAAAGTAGGTGTCAGCAAATATTTATCCCTGAGTAAAGTAGGTGTCAGCAAATATTTATCACCGAGAAAAGTAGGTGTCAGCAAATATTTATCACTGAGTAAAGTAGGTGTCAGAAAATAATAATCACCAAAAAAGTAGGTGTCAGCAAATATTTATCCCGAGTAAAGTAGGTGTCAGCAAATATTAATCACCATGTAAAGTAGGTGTCAGCAAATATTAATCACTGAAAAAAGGAGGTGTCAACAAATATTTATCCCCGAGTAAAGTAGTTGTCAGCAAATATTAATCAACATGTAAAGTAGGTGTCAGCAAATATTAATCACTGAAAAAAGTAGGTGTCAACAAATATCAATCACCAAAAAAGTAGGTGTCAGCAATTATTTATCCCCTAGTAAAGTCGGTGTCAGCAAATCATTATCACTGAGAAAAGTAGGTGTCAGCAAATACTAATGACTGAAAAAGTAGGTGTCAGCAAATATTAATCACTGAAAAAAGGAGGTCAGCAAATATTTATCCTCGAGTAAGGTAGGTGTCAGCAAGTATTTATCACTGAGTAAAGTAGGTGTCAGCAAATATTAATCACCCAAAAAAGTACGTCAGTAAATATTTATCCCTGAGTAAAGTAGTTGTCGGCAAATATTAATCATCATGTAAAGTAGGTGTCAGCAAATATTAATCTCTGAGAAAAGTAGGTGTCAGCAAATATTAATCACCGAAAAAAGTAGGTGTCAGCAAATATTAATCACCAAAAAAGTAGCTGTCAGCAAATATTAATCATCATGTAAAGTAGGTGTCAGCAAATATTAATCACAGAGAAAAGTAGGTGTCAGCAAATATTTATCACTGAGAAAATAGGTGTCAGCAAATATTTATCCCCGAGTAAAGTAGGTGTCAGCAAATATTAATCACCAAAAAGTAGGTGTCAGCATATATTTATCCCCGAGTAAAGTAGGTGTCAGCAAACATTAATCACTGAAAAAAGTAGGTATCAGCAAATATTTATCCTCGAGTAAAGTAGGTGTCAGCAGGTATTTATCACTGAGAAACGTAGGTGTCAGCAAATATTTTTCACTGAGTAAAGTAGGTGTCAGCAAATATTAATCACCAAAAAAGTAGGTCAGTAAATATTTATACCTGAGTAAAGTAGTTGTCAGCAAATATTAATCATTATGTAAAGTAGGTGTCAGCAAACATTAATCTCTGAGAAAAGTAGGTGTCAGCAAATATTAATCACCGAAAAAAGTAGCTATCAGCAAATATTTATCCCTGAGTAAAGTAGGTGCCATAAAGTATTAGTCACTGAGTAAAGTAGGTGTCAGCAAATATTAATCACAGAGAAAAGTAGGTGTCAGCAAATATTTATCACTGAGAAAATAGGTGTCAGCAAATATTTATCCCCAAGTAAAGTAGGTGTCAGCAAATATTAATCACCAAAAAAAGAGGTGTCAGCAAATATTTATCCCCAAGTAAAGTAGGTGTCAGCAAACATTAATCACTGAAAAAAGTAGGTGCCAGCAAATATTTATCCCAGAGTAAAGTAGGTGTCAGCAAATATTTATCACCAAAAAAAATAGGTGTCAAGAAATACTTATCCCCGAGTAATGTAAGTGTCAGCAAATATTTATCGCCGAGTAAAGTAGGTGTCAGCAAATATTAATCACCCAAAAAAGAAGGTGTCAGCAAATATTAATCACCCAAAAATGTAGGTGTCAGCAAATATTTATCCCTGAGTAAAGTAGGTGTCAGCAAATATTAATCACTGAGTAAAGTAGGTGTCAGCAAATTTTAATCACCGAGAAAAGCAGGTGTTAGCAAATATCAATCACCGAAAAAAGTAGGTGTCAGCAAATATTTATCCCTGAGTAAAGTAGGTGTCAGCAAATATTGATCACTGAGAAAAGTAGGTGTCAGCAAATATTTATCACTGAGTAAAGTAGGTGTCAGAAAATAATAATCTCCCAAAAAAGTAGGTGTCAGCAAATATTTATCCCCGAGTAAAGTAGGTGTCAGCAAATATTAATCACCATGTAAAGTAGGTGTCAGCAAATATTAATCACTGAAAAAAGTAGGTGTCAACAAATATTTATCCCCGAGTAAAGTAGTTGTCAGCAAATATTAATCACCATGTAAAGTAGGTGTCAGCAAATATTAATCACTGAAAAAAGTAGGTGTCAACAAATATCAATCACCAAAAAAGTAGGTGTCAGCAATTATTTATCCCCTAGTAAAGTAGGTGTCAGCAAATATTTATCACCTATAAACGTAGGTGTCAGCAAATATTTATTACTGAGTAAAGGAGGTGTCAGCAAATATTAATCACCCAAAAAAGTAGGTGTCAGCAAAGATTTATCCCCGAATAAAGTAGTTGTCAGCAAATATTAATCTCTGAGGAAAGTAGGTTTCAGCAAATATTAATCACCGAAAAAGTAGTTGTCAGCAAATATTAATCACTGAAAAAATTAGGTGTCAGCAAATATCATCATTGAAAAAAGTAGGTGTCAGCAAATATTTATTCCTGAGTAAAGTAGGTGTCAGCAAATATTAATCACCGAGAAAAGTACGTGTCAGAAAATATTTATCCCTGAGTAAGGTAGGTGTCAGCAAAGTTTCATCACCGAGAAAAGTAGTTATCAGCAAATATTTATCACCAAGTAAAGTAGGTGTCAGCAAATATTAATTACTGAAAAAAGTAGGTGTCAGCAAATATTTATCACTGAGAATAGTAGGTGTCAGCAAATATTTATCACTGAAAAAAGTAACTATCAGCAAATATTTATACCTGAGTAAAGTAGGTGTCAGAAAATATTAGTCACTGAGTAAAGTAGGTGTCAGCAAATATTAATCACAGAGAAAAGTAGGTGTCAGAAAATATTTATCCCTGAGTAAGGTAGGCATCAGCAAAGATTCATCACCGAGAAAAGTAGTTATCAGCAAATATTTATCACCGAGTAAAGTAGGTGTCAGCAAATATTAATCACCGAAAAAATTAGGTGTCAGCAAATAATTATCCCCGAGTAAAGTAGGTGTCAGCAAAAATTAATCACTGAGTAAAATAGGTGTCAGCAAATATTAATCACTGAAAAAGTAGGTGTCAGCAAATATTTATCCCTGAGTAAAGTAGGTATCAGAAAATATTAGTCACTGAGTAAAGTAGGTGTCAGCAAAGATTAATCACAGAGAAAAATAGGTGTCAGCAAATATTTATCACTGAGAAAATAGGTGTCAGCAAATATTTATCCCCGAGTAAAGTAGGTGTCAGCAAATATTAATCACCAAAAAAGGAGGTGTCAGCAAATATTTATCCCCGAGTAAAGTAGGTGTCAGCAAACATTAATCACTGAAAAAAGTAGGTGCCAGCAAATATTTATCCCAGAGTAAAGTAGGTGTCAGCAAATATTTATCACCAAAAAAAGTAGGTGTCAAGTAATATTTATCCCCGAGTAAAGTAGGTGTCAGCAAATATTTATCGCCGAGTAAAGTAGGTGTCAGCAAATATTTATTCTTGAGTAAAGTATGTGTCAGCAAGTATTTTTCACTGAGAAAAGTAGGTGTCAGCAAATATTTATCACTGAGTAAAGTAGGTGTCAGCAAATATTAATCACCCAAAAAAGTAGGTCAGTAAATATTCATCCTTGAGTAAAGTAGCTGTCAGCAAATATTATTCATCATGTAGAGCAGGTGTCAGCAAATATTAATCTCTGAGAAAAGTAGGTGTCAGCAAATATTTACCACAGAAAAAGTAGGTGTCAGCAAATATTAATCACAGAGAAAAGTAGGTGTCAGCAAATATTTATCACTGAGAAAAAAGGTGTCAGCAAATATTAATCACCGAAAAAAGTAGGTGTCAACAAATATTTTTCCCCGAGTAAAGTAGGTGTCAGCAAATATTAATCACCGAAAAAAGTAGTTGTCAGCAAATATTAATCACTGAAAAAATTAGGTGTCAGCAAATATCATCATTGAAAAAAGTAGGTGTCAGCAAATATTTATTCCCGAGTAAAGTAGGTGTCAGCAAATATTAATCACCGAGAAAAGTATGTGTCAGAAAATATTTAACCCTGAGTAAGGTAGGCGTCAGCAAAGATTCATCACTGAGAAAAGTAGTTAGCAGCAAATATTTATCACCGAGTAAAGTAGGTGTCAGCAAATATTAATTACTGAAAAAAGTAGGTGTCAGCAAATATTAATCACTGAAAAAAGTAGCTATCAGCAAATATTTATCCCTGAGTAAAGTAGGTGTCAAAAAATATTAGTCACTGAGTAAAGTAGGTGTCAGCAAATATTAATCACCGAGAAAAGTAGGTGTCAGAAAATATTTATCCCTTATTAAGGTAGGAGTCAGCAAAGATTCATCACCGAGAAAAGTAGTTATCAGCAAATATTTATCACCGAGTAAAGAAGGTGTCAGCAAATATTAATCATCGAAAAAATTAGGTGTCAGCAAATAATTATCCCCGAGTAAAGTAGGTGTCAGCAAAAATTAATCACTGAGTAAAGTAGGTGTCAGCAAATATTAATCACCGAAAAGTAGGTGTCAGCAAATTTTTGTCCCCGAGTAAAGTAGGTGTTAGCAAATATTTATCACAGAGAAAAGTAGGCATAAGAAAATATTTATCCCGAGTAAAGTAGGTGTCAGCAAATATTAATCACCGAGAAAAGTATATGTCAGCAAATAATTATCACCGAGTAAACGAGGTGTGAGCAAATATTAATCACTGAAAAAGGTAGGTGTCAGCAAATATTTATCCCGAGTAAAGTAGGTGTCAGCAAATATTAATCACCAACAAAAGTAGGTGTCAGCAAATATTTATCCCTGAAAAAGTAGGTGCCAGCAAATATTTATCCTGAGTAAAGTAGGTGTCAGCAAATATTTATCACTCAGAAAAGTAGGTGTTAGCAAATATTTATCCCGAGTAAAGTAGGTGTCAGCAAATATTAATCACTGAAAAAAGTAAGTGTCAGCAAATATTAATCACTGAAAAAAGTAGGTGTAGGCAATTGTTTATCCCAGAGTAAAGTAGGTGTCAGCAAATATTTATCACTGAGAAAAGTAGGTGTCAGCAAAAATTTATACCCGAGTAAAGTAGGTGTCAGCAAATATTAATCACTGAAAAAAGTAGTTGTCAGCAAATATTAATCACTGAAAAAAGTAGGTGTCAGTAAATATTTATCCCCGAATAAAGTAGGTGTTAGCAAATATTTATACACGAGTAAAGTAGGTGTCAGCAAATATTTATACCCGAGTAAAGTAGGTGTCAGCAAATATTAATCACTGAGAAAAGTGGGTGTCAGCAAATATTAATCACCAAAATAAGTAGGTGTCAGCAAATATGAATCACCGAAAAAAAGTTGGTGTCAGCAATTATTTATCCCTGAGTAAAGTAGGTGTCAGCAAATATTAATCACTGTGAAAAGTAGGTGTCAACAAATATTTATCACCGAGTAAAGTAGGTGTCAGCAAATATTTATCACTGAGAAAAGTAGGTGTCAGCAAAAATGTATCCCCGAGTAAAGTAGGTGTCAGCAAATATTAATCATTGAAAAAAGTAGTTGTCAGCAAATATTAATCACTGAAAAAAGTAGGTGTCAGCAATTATTTATCCCCGAGTAAAGTAGGTGTCAGCAAATATTAATCACCAAGAAAAGTAGGTGTCAGTAAATGTTAATCCCCGAGTAAAGTAGGTGTTAGCAAATATTTATACACGAGTAAAGTAGGTGTCAGCAAATATTAATTACTGAGAAAAGTAGGTGTCAGCAAATATTAATCACCAAAATATGTAGGTGTCAGCAAATATTAATCACCGAAAAAAGTTGGTGTCAGCAAGTATTTATCCCCGAGTAAAGTAGGTGTCAGCAAATATTAATCACTGTGAAAAGTAGGTGTCAGCAAATATTGATCCCCGAGTAAAGTAGGTGTCAGCAAATATTTATCCCTGAGTAAAGTAGGTGTCAGCAAATATTAATCACTGAGAAAAGTAGGTGTCAGCAAATATTAATCACCAAAAAAGAGGTGTCAGCAAATATTAATCACCGAAAAAAGTAGGTGTCAGCAAATATTTATCCCCGAGTAAAGTAGGTGTCAGCAAATATTAATCACCAAAAAAGTAGGTGTCAGCAAATATTTATCCCCTAGTAAAGTAGGTGTCAGCAAACATTAATCACTGAAAAAAGTAGGTGCCAGCAAATATTTATCCCAGAGTAAAGTAGGTGTCAGCAAATATTTATCACCCAAAAAAGTAGATGTCAGCAAATATTTATCCCCGAGTAAAGTAGGTGTCAGCAAATATTAATCACCGAGTAAAGTAGGTGTCAGCAAATATTAATCACAGTGAAAAGTAGGTGTCAGCAAATATTGATCCCCGAGTAAAGTAGGTGTCAGCAAATATTTATCCCTGAGTAAAGTAGGTGTCAGCAAATATTTATCCCTGAGTAAAGTAGGTGTCAGCAAATATTAATCACCGAAAAAAGTAGGTGTCAGCAAATATTTATCCCTGAGTAAAGTAGGTGTGAGCAAATATTTTCACTGAGAAAAGTAGGTGTCAGCAAATATTTATCCCCAAGTAAAGTAGGTGTCAGCAAATATTTATCACTGAGAAAAGTAGGTGTCAGCAAATATTTATCACCGAGTAAAGTAGGTGTCAGCAAATATTAATTACTGAAAAAAGTAGGTGTCAGCAAATATTTATCCTCGAGTAAAGTAGGTGTCAGCAAATATTTATCACTGAGAATAGTAGGTGTCAGCAAATATTAATCACTGAAAAAAGTAGGTGTCAGCAAATATTTATCCGCGAGTAAAGTAGGTGTCAGCAAATATTTATCACTGAGAAAAGTAGGGTTCAGCAAATATTTATCTCCAAGTAAAGTAGATATCAGCAAATATTTATCCCTGAGTAAAGTAGGTGTCAGCAAATATAAATCACTGTGTAAAGTAGGTGTCAGCAAATATTAATCACTGCGAAAAGTAGGTGTCAGCAAATATTAATCACTGAAAAAAGTAGGTGTCAGCAAATATTTATCCCTGAGTAAAGTTGGTGTCAGCAAATAATAATCACCAAAAAACATAGGTGTCAGCAAATATGTATCCCTGAGTAAAGTAGGTGTCAGCAAATATTTATCACCAAAAAAAGGTAGGTGTCAGCAAATAATTATCCCTGAGTAAAGTAGGTGTCAGCAAATATTAATCACCGAGTAATATAGGTGTCAGCAAATATTAAACACCAAGAAAAGTAGGTGTCAGCAAATATTAATCACCAAAACAAATTAGGTGTCAGCAATTATTTATCCCCGAGTAAAGTTGGTGTCAGCAAATATTTATCCCCGAGTAACGTAGGTGTCAGCAAATATTTATCGCCGAGTAAAGTAGGTGTCAGCAAATATTTATCCTTGAGTAAAGTATGTGTCAGCAAGTATTTATCACTGAGAAAAGTAGGTGTCAGCAAATATTTATCACTGAGTAAAGTAGGTGTCAGCAAATATTAATCACCCAAAAAAGTAGGTCAGTAAATATTCATCCCTAAGTAAAGTAGTTGTCAGCAAATATTATTCATCATGTAGAGTAGGTGTCAGCAAATATTAATCTCTGAGAAAAGTAGGTGTCAGCAAATATTAATCACCGAAAAAATTAGGTGTCAGCAAATATTTATCCCTGAATAAAGTAGTTGTCAGCAAATATTAATCATCATGTAACATAGGTGTCAGCAAATATTAATCACTGAGAAAAGTAGGTTTTAGCAAATATTAATCACCGAAAAAAGTAGTTGTCAGCAAATATTAATCACTGAAAAAAGTAGGTGTCAGCAAATATTTATTCCTGAGTAAAGTAGGTGTCAGCAAATATTAATCACCGAGAAAAGCATGTGTCAGAAATGATTTATCCCTGAGTAAGGTAGGCGTCAGCAAAGATTCATCACAGAGAAAAGTAGTTATCAGCAAATATTTATCACTGAGTAAAGTAGGTGTCAGCAAATATTAATTACTGAAAAAAGTAGATATCAGCAAATATTTATCCCCGAGTAAAGTAGGTGTCAGCAAATATTTATCACTGAGTAAAGTAGGTGTCAGCAAATATTAATTACTGAAAAAAGTAGCTATCAGCAAATATTTATCCCTGAGTAAAGTAGGTGTCAGAAAATATTAGTCACTGAGTAAAGTAGGTGTCAGCAAATATTAATCACAGAGAAAAGTAGGTGTCAGCAAATATTAATCACCAAAAAAAGTAGGTGTCAGCAAATATTAATCACTGAAAAAAGTAGGTGTCAGCAAATATTTTTCCCCGAGTAAAGTAGGTGTCAGCAAATATTTATCACAGAGAAAAGTAGGTGTCAGCAAATATTTATCTCCAAGTAAAGTAGGTGTCAGCAAATATTAATCACTGAGAAAAGTAGGTGTCAGCAAATATTTATCCCCAAGTAAAGTAGGTGTCAGCAAATATTTATCACCGAGAAAAGTAGGTGTCAGCAAATATATATCACAGAGTAAAGTAGGTGTCAGCAAATATTAATTACTGAAAAAAGTAGGTGTCAGCAAATATTTATCACCTATAAACTTAGGTGTCAGCAAATATTTATTACTGAGTAAAGGAGGTGTCAGCAAATATTAATCACCCAAAAAAGTAGGTGTCGTTAAATATTTATCCCCGAATAAAGTAGTTGTCAGCAAATATTAATCATCATGTAACGTAGGTGTCAGCAAATATTAATCTCTGAGAAAAGTAGGTTTCAGCAAATATTAATCACCGAAAAAAGTAGTTGTCAGCAAATATTAATCACTGAAAAAATTAGGTGTCTGCAAATATCATCATTGAAAAAAGTAGGTGTCAGCAAATATTTATTCCCGAGTAAAGTATGTGTCAGCAAATATTAATCACAGAGAAAAGTACGTGTCAGAAAATATTTATCCCTGAGTAAGTTAGGTGTCAGCAAAGATTCATCACCGAGAAAAGTAGTTATCAGCAAATACTTATCACCGAGTAAAGTAGGTGTCAGCAAATATTAATCACCGAAAAAATTAGGTGTCAGTAAATAATTATCCCCGAGTAAAGTAGGTGTCAGCAAAAATTAATCACCGAGTAAAGTAGGTGTCAGCAAATATTAATCACCGAAAAAGTAGGTGTCAGCAAATTTTAATCCCCGAGTAAAGTAGGTGTCAGCAAATATTAATCACCGAGAAAAGTATATGTCAGCAAATAATTATCACTGAGTAAACGAGGTGTGAGCAAATATTAATCACAGAAAAAGGTAGGTGTCAGCAAATATTTATCCCCGAGTAAAGTAGGTGTCAGCAAATATTAATCATCATGTAAAGTAGGTGTTACCAAATATTTATCCCTGAATAAGTAGGTGCCAGCAAATATTTATCCTGAGTAAAGTAGGTGTCAGCAAATATTTATCACTCAGAAAAGTAGGTGCCAGCAAATATTTATCCTGAGTAAAGTAGGTGTCAGCAAATATTTATCACTCAGAAAAGTAGGTGTCAGCAAATATTTATCCCCGAATAAAGTAGGTGTCAGCAAATATTAATCACTGAAAAAAGTAAGGGGCCGATTCCGATTCAGGCCGGAAATCTCCCCGACCGAGCCAGACCCGGAGACATTTCCGACCGAATCGGACCCTAGCAGTCCGACCGAACGAGTACGATGCGCACGTATGCTATCGGACTCGATTCGGTCGGACTCCCATTGAAGTCAATGGGAGCCAGTCGTACGACGCGTACATGGGCTCCCATTGACTCAATGGGCACGACGCGAACAAGGGCACCCCCTGCAGCGTGTTCGCGTCGATGCGGGTCACACCGTACATGCATGTGTAGGGGGGACCCATGGGTCCCCCTGTGTGTGACTCGCGCACCTACGCTTCCAGGGGGGTCTGACACGGACCCCCAAAGTGCGGCTCTGACAGCTCCTTGGAGCCGGGCTGCGCGAGTCGGTCGGAGCGGTCGAGGTGCGCATCGTACTTACCCGGCCGGGGAACGTCTCCATTGCGAGGTGCGTGTCGTCCCTGTGCGAGTCGGTCGGAGCGGTCGGGTCCTGCGAACGAGTCGGTTGGAGATTTCGCGAGCGGACGCATCGTACTCGCTCGCCCGGACGCACGTACGACTCGGTCGGGAAATAGGGATCCGAATCGGATCCGGTTATGCCGAATCCGATTCGGTGCCCTACCGGCCGAGATCGGAATCGGCCCCTAAGTGTCAGCAAATATTAATCACTGAAAAAAGTAGGTGTCAGCAATTGTTTATCCCAGAGTAAAGTAGGTGTCAGCAAATATTTATCACTGAGAAAAGTAGGTGTCAGCAAAAATTTATCCCAGAGTAAAGTAGGTGTCAGCAAATATTAATCACTGAAAAAGTAGTTGTCAGCAAATATTAATCACTGAAAAAGTAGTTGTCAGCAAATATTTATTCCCGAGTAAAGTATGTGTCAGCAAATATTAATCACCGAGAAAAGTACATGTCAGAAAATATTTATCCCTGAGTAAGGTAGGCGTCAGCAAAGATTCATCACCGAGAAAAGTAGTTATCAGCAAATATTTATCACCGAGTAAAGTAGGTGTCAGCAAATATTAATCACCGAAAAAATTAGGTGTCAGCAAATAATTATCCCCGAGTAAAGTAGGTGTCAGCAAAAATTAATCACTGAGTAAAGTAGGTGTCAGCAAATATTAATCACCGAAAAAGTAGGTGTCAGCAAATTTTTGTCCCCGAGTAAAGTAGGTGTTAGCAAATATTTATCACGGAGAAAAGTAGGCATAAGAAAATATTTATCCCCGAGTAAAGTAGGTGTCAGCAAATATTAATCACCGATAAAAGTATATGTCAGCAAGTAATTATCACTGAGTAAACGAGGTGTGAGCAAATATTAATCACAGAAAAAGGTGGGTGTCAGCAAATATTTATGCCCGAGTAAAGTAGGTGTCAGCAAATATTAATCACCAAGAAAAGTAGGTGTCAGCAAATATTTATCCCTGAAAAAGTAGGTGCCAGCAAATATTTATCCTGAGTAAAGTAGGTGTCAGCAAATATTTATCACTCAGAAAAGTAGGTGTCAGCAAATATTTATCCCCGAATAAAGTAGGTGTCAGCAAATATTAATCACTGAAAAAAGTAAGGGGCCGATTCCGATTCAGGCTGGAAATCTCCCCGACTGAGCCAGACCCGGAGACATTTCCGACCGAATCGGACCCTAGCAGTCCGACCGAACGAGTACGATGCGCACGTATGCTATCGGACTCGATTCGGTCGGACTCCCATTGAAGTCAATGGGAGCCAGTCGTACGACGCATACACGGGCTCCCATTGACTCAATGGGCACGACGCGAACAAGGGCGCCCCCTGCAGCGTGTTCGGGTCAATGCGGGTCACACCGTACATGCACGTGTAGGGGGGACCCATGGGTCCCCCCTGTGTGCGACTCGCGCACCTACGCTTCCAGGGGGGTCCGACACGGACCCCCAAAGTGCGTCTCCGACAGCTCCTTGGAGCCGGGCTGCGCGAGTCGGTCGGAGCGGTCGAGGTGCGCATCGTACTTACCCGGCCGGGGAACGTCTCCATTGCGAGGTGCGCGTCGTCCCCGTGCTAGTCGGTCGGAGCGGTCGGGTCCTGCGAACGAGTCGGTCGGAGATTTCGCGAGCGCACGCATCGTACTCGCTCGCCCGGACGCACGTACGACTCGGTCGGGAAATAGGGCTCCGAATCGGATCCGGTTAAGCCGAATCCGATTCGGTGCCCTACCGGCCGAGATCGGAATCGGCCCCTAAGTGTCAGAAAATATTAATCACTGAAAAAAGTAGGTGTCAGCAAAAATTTATCCCAGAGTAAAGTAGGTGTCAGCAAATATTAATCACTGAAAAAGTAGTTGTCAGCAAATATTAATCACTGAAAAAAGTAGGTGTCAGCAATTATTTATCCCAGAGTAAAGTAGGTGTCAGCAAATATTTATCACTGAGAAAAGTAGGTGTCAGCAAAAATTTATCCCAGAGTAAAGTAGGTGTCAGCAAATATTAATCACTGAAAAAGTAGTTGTCAGCAAATATTAATCACTGAAAAAAGTAGGTGTCGGCAATTATTTATCCCTGAGTAAAGTAGGTGTCAGCAAATATTAATCACTAAGAAAAGTAGGTGTCAGTAAATATTTATCCCTGAGTAAAGTAGGTGTTAGCAAATATTTATACACAAGTAAAGTAGGTGTCAGCAAATATTTATACCCGAGTAAAGTAGGTGTCTGCAAATATTAATCACTGAGAAAAGTAGGTGTCAGCAAATATTAATCACCAAAATAAGTAGGTGTCAGCAAATATTAATAACCGAAAAAAAGTTGGTGTCAGCAATTATTTATCCCCAAGTAAAGTAGGTGTCAGCAAATATTAATCACTGTGAAAAGTAGGTGTCAGCAAATATTGATCCCCGAGTAAAGTAGGTGTCAGCAAATATTAATCACTGAGAAAAGTAGGTGTCAGCAAATATTAATCACCAAAAAAAGAGGTGTCAGCAAATATTAATCACCGAAAAAAGTAGGTGTCAGCAAATATTTATCCCCGAGTAAAGTAGGTGTCAGCAAATATTTATTACAGAGAAAAGTAGGTGTCAGCAAATATTTATCTCCAAGTAAAGTAGGTGTCAGCAAATATTAATCACTGAGAAAAGTAGGTGTCAGCAAATATTTATCCCCAAGTAAAGTAGGTGTCAGCAAATGTTTATCACCGAGTAAAGTAGGTGTCAGCAAATATTTATCACTGATAAAAGTAGGTGTCAGCAAATATTTATCACTGAGTAAAGGAGGTGTCAGCAAATACTAATCACCAACAAAGTAGGTGTCAGCAAATATTTATCCCCGAGTAAAGTAGTTGTCAGAAAATCATAATCATCATGTAACGTAGGTGTCAGAAAATATTAATCTCTGAGAAAAGTAGGTGTCAGCAAATATTAATCACCAAAAACCAAAAAAGTAGGTGTCAGCAAATAATAATCACCGAAAAAAGTAGGTGTCAGCAAATATTTATCCCTGAGTAAAGTAGGTGTCAGCAAATATAAATCACTGTGTAAAGTAGGTGTCAGCAAATATTAATCACTGCAAAAAGTAGGTGTCAGCAAATATTAATCACTGAAAAAAGTAGGTGTCAGCCAATATTTATCCCTGAGTAAAGTACGTGTCAGCAAATATTAATCACCGAGAAAAGTAGGTGTCACCAAATATTTATCCCTGAGTAAGGCAGGCGTCTGCAAATATTTATACACGAGTAAAGTAGGTGTCAGCAAATATTTATCACCAAGTAAAGTAGGTGTCAGCAAATATTAATCACTGAGTAAAGTAGGTGTCAGCAAATATTATTCACTGAGAAAAGTAGGTGTCAGCAAATATTAATCACTGAAAAAAGTATGTCAGCAAATATTTATCCCCGAGTAAAGTAGGTGTCAGCAAATATTTATCACAGAGAAAAGTAGGTGTCAGCAAAAATTTATCACTGAGAAAAGTAGGAGTCAGCAAATATTTATCCCCAAGTAAAGTAGGTGTCAGCAAATATTTATCACCAAAAAAAGTAGATGTCAGCACATATTATTCACTGAGAAAAGTAGGTGTCAGCAAATATTAATCACTGAAAAAAGTAGGTGTCAGCAAATATTTATCCCTGAGTAAAGTAGGTGTCAGCAAATATTTGTCACTGAGAAAAGTAGGTGTCAGCAAATATTTATCACTGAGTAAAGTAGGTGTCAGCAAATAATAATCACCAAAAAACATAGGTGTCAGCAAATATGTATCCCTGAGTAAAGTAGGTGTCAGCAAATATTTATCACCAAAAAAAGGTAGGTGTCAGCAAATAATTATCCCTGAGTAAAGTAGGTGTCAGCAAATATTAATCACCGAGTAAAATAGGTGTCAGCAAATATTAAACACCAAGAAAAGTAGGTGTCAGCAAATATTAATCACCAAAACAAATTAGGTGTCAGCAATTATTTATCCCCGAGTAAAGTTGGTGTCAGCAAATATTTATCGCCGAGTATAGTAGGTGTCAGCAAATATTTATCCTTGAGTAAAGTATGTGTCAGCAAGTATTTATCACTGAGAAAAGTAGGTGTCAGCAAATATTTATCACTGAGTAAAGTAGGTGTCAGCAAATATTAATCACCCAAAAAAGTAGGTCAGTAAATATTCATCCCTAAGTAAAGTAGTTGTCAGCAAATATTATTCATCATGTAGAGTAGGTGTCAGCAAATATTAATCTCTGAGAAAAGTAGGTGTCAGCAAATATTAATCACCGAAAAAAGTAGGTGTCAGCAAATATTAATCACAGAGAAAAGTAGGTGTCAGCAAATATTTATCACTGAGAAAATAGGTGTCAGCAAATATTTATCCCTGAGTAAAGTAGGTGTCAGCAAATATTAATCACCAAAAAAGGAGGTGTCAGCAAATATTTATCCCCGAGTAAAGTAGGTGTCAGCAAACATTAATCACTGAAAAAAGTAGGTGCCAGCAAATATTTATCCCAGATTAAAGTAGGTGTCAGCAAATATTTATCACCAAAAAAAGTAGATGTCAGCAAATATTTATCCCCGAGTAAAGTAGGTGTCAGAAAATATTAATCACTGAGTAAAGTAGGTGTCAGCAAATATTAATCACCAAGAAAAGTAGGTGTCAGCAAATATTAATCACCAAAATAAGTAGGTGTCAGCAAATATTTATCCCCAAGTAAAGTAGGTGTCAGCAAATATTTATACCCGAGTAAAGTAGGTGTCAGCAAATATTAATCACTGAGAAAAGTAGGTGTCAGCAAATATTAATCACCAAAATAAGTAGGTGTCAGCAAATATTAATCACCGAAAAAAAGTTGGTGTCAGCAATTATTTATCCCCAAGTAAAGTAGGTGTCAGCAAATATTAATCACCAAAAAAAGAGGTGTCAGCAAATATTAATCACCGAAAAAAGTAGGTGTCAGCAAATATTTATCACTGAGAAAAGTAGGTGTCAGCAAAAATTTATCCCAGAGTAAAGTAGGTGTCAGCAAATATTAATCACTGAAAAAGTAGTTGTCAGCAAATATTAATCACTGAAAAAAGTAGGTGTCAGCAAATATTTATTCCCGAGTAAAGTATGTGTCAGCAAATATTAATCACCGAGAAAAGTACGTGTCAGAAAATATTTATCCCTGAGTAAGGTAGGCGTCAGCAAAGATTCATCACCGAGAAAAGTAGTTATCAGCAAATATTTATCACCGAGTAAAGTAGGTGTCAGCAAATATTAATCACCGAAAAAATTAGGTGTCAGCAAATAATTATCCCCGAGTAAAGTAGGTGTCAGCAAAAATTAATCACTGAGTAAAGTAGGTGTCAGCAAATATTAATCACCGAAAAAGTAGGTGTCAGCAAATTTTTGTCCCCGAGTAAAGTAGGTGTTAGCAAATATTTATCACGGAGAAAAGTAGGCATAAGAAAATATTTATCCCCGAGTAAAGTAGGTGTCAGCAAATATTAATCACCGATAAAAGTATATGTCAGCAAGTAATTATCACTGAGTAAACGAGGTGTGAGCAAATATTAATCACAGAAAAAGGTGGGTGTCAGCAAATATTTATGCCCGAGTAAAGTAGGTGTCAGCAAATATTAATCACCAAGAAAAGTAGGTGTCAGCAAATATTTATCCCTGAAAAAGTAGGTGCCAGCAAATATTTATCCTGAGTAAAGTAGGTGTCAGCAAATATTTATCACTCAGAAAAGTAGGTGTCAGCAAATATTTATCCCCGAATAAAGTAGGTGTCAGCAAATATTAATCACTGAAAAAAGTAAAGGGCCGATTCCGATTCAGGCTGGAAATCTCCCGACTGAGCCAGACCCGGAGACATTTCCGACCGAATCGGACCCTAGCAGTCCGACCGAACGAGTACGATGCGCACGTATGCTATCGGACTCGATTCGGTCGGACTCCCATTGAAGTCAATGGGAGCCAGTCGTACGACGCATACACGGGCTCCCATTGACTCAATGGGCACGACGCGAACAAGGGCGCCCCCTGCAGCGTGTTCGCGTCAATGCGGGTCACACCGTACATGCACGTGTAGGGGGGACCCATGGGTCCCCCCTGTGTGCGACTCGCGCACCTACGCTTCCAGGGGGGTCCGACACGGACCCCCAAAGTGCGGCTCCGACAGCTCCTTGGAGCCGGGCTGCGCGAGTCGGTCGGAGCGGTCGAGGTGCGCATCGTACTTACCCGGCCGGGGAACGTCTCCATTGCGAGGTGCGCGTCGTCCCCGTGCTAGTCGGTCGGAGCGGTCGGGTCCTGCGAACGAGTCGGTCGGAGATTTCGCGAGCGCACGCATCGTACTCGCTCGCCCGGACGCACGTACGACTCGGTCGGGAAATAGGGCTCCGAATCGGATCCGGTTAAGCCGAATCCGATTCGGTGCCCTACCGGCCGAGATCGGAATCGGCCCC